>CAWUFW010023741.1:0-70429 GCA_963921515.1 Calotriton arnoldi | reverse complement strand
GGGCCGATTCCGATCTCGGTCGGAGGCGCACCCAATACCATTCGGTCGGGAAAAAAGCCAGGCGAAAGCCAGTTTCCCGACCGATCCGTACAGCACACCGAACGAGCAAGTACGATGCGCACAACAGCAAAAATTCCCGGCCGAGCCGCACTCACCCAAACCAGGTCCTGTTCTCCGACCGAGGCGAATCCGGAAACGCCGAACCGAGTCGCACGGAAGGGAAAATGCAGCCCCGTCCGGCCGGACAAGTACGATGCGCTCTCCGTACGCGCGAACCCGTCGCTACGCACGGCACGTCAAAGCATCCGGGAGAGGCGCACATAAGCTCCGAACGCGCCACAACACGATCCACGGCTACGAGACGAACACAGCACAGACGAGGACGACGCGAAGCGACGAGGACGAAGCGAAGCGACGAGGACGAAGCCAAGCGACGAGGACGACGCGAAGCAACGTAGAAGGACGAACGACACGAACCAACCATGAATCCCTTCGTCCCGATCATACCAATATTCTACATCTACTACCGGAACAGGCACGGACGCGTACGGCGCAGAAGGTAAGTCAGACACCAACCACAAAACACATACAACACGTACACGACACATCACACACATACACTGGGAATCTGAATATACTTGCAACAGCAGCACCATAGGGGCGGGATGCCCATCACCAATGCCACATATGCACACAGGGGCCTGAATGCGCACCACCACCCCATACCCAGGGGGGGCTGGATGCCTACCACTACTACCACCCTCACCCACGGGGGGCAGGATGCCCACCACTACTACCACCCTTAGCCAGGGTGGCAGGATGCCTACCACTACTACCACCCTTAGCCAGGGGGCAGGATGCCTACCACTACTACCACCCTCAACCCAGGGGCGGCTGGATGCCTACCACTACTACCACCCTTAGCCAGGGGGCTGGATGCCCACCACTACTACCACCCTTAGCCAGGGGGCAGGATGCCCACCACTACTACCACCCTCACCCAGGGGGGCTGGATGCCTACCACTACTACCACCCTCACCCAGGGGGCAGGATGCCTACCACTACTACCACCCTCACCCAGGGGGCAGGATGCCTACCACTACTACCACCCTTAGCCAGGGGGGCTGGATGCCTACCACTACTACCACCCTCACCCAGGGGGCAGGATGCCTACCACTACTACCACCCTTAGCCAGGGGGGCTGGATGCCTACCACTACTACCACCCTTAGCCAGGGGGCAGGATGCCCACCACTACTACCACCCTCACCCAGGGGGGCAGGATGCCTACCACTACTACCACCCCTTAGCCAGGGGGCAGGATGCCTACCACTACTACCACCCTTAGCCAGGGTGGCAGGATGCCTACCACTACTACCACCCTTAGCCAGGGGGCAGGATGCCCACCACTACTACCACCCTTAGCCAGGGGGCAGGATGCCTACCACTACTACCACCCTTAGCCAGGGGGCTGGATGCCTACCACTACTACCACCCTTAGCCAGGGGGCAGGATGCCTACCACTACTACCACCCTCACCCAGGGGGCAGGATGCCTACCACTACTACCACCCTTAGCCAGGGTGGCAGGATGCCTACCACTACTACCACCCTTAGCCAGGGGGCAGGATGCCTACCACTACTACCACCCCAACCCAGGGGCGGCTGGATGCCTACCACTACTACCACCCTTAGCCAGGGGGCTGGATGCCTACCACTACTACCACCCTTAGCCAGGGGGCAGGATGCCCACCACTACTACCACCCTCACCCAGGGGGGCTGGATGCCTACCACTACTACCACCCTTAGCCAGGGGGCAGGATGCCTACCACTACTACCACCCTCACCCAGGGGTGGCAGGATGCCTACCACTACTACCACCCTTAGCCAGGGTGGCAGGATGCCTACCACTACTACCACCCTTAGCCAGGGGGCAGGATGCCTACCACTACTACCACCCTTAGCCAGGGGGCAGGATGCCCACCACTACTACCACCCTTAGCCAGGGGGGCTGGATGCCTACCACTACTACCACCCTTAGCCAGGGGGCAGGATGCCCACCACTACTACCACCCTCACCCAGGGGGGCAGGATGCCTACCACTACTACCACCCTTAGCCAGGGTGGCAGGATGCCTACCACTACTACCACCCTTAGCCAGGGGGCAGGATGCCTACCACTACTACCACCCTTAGCCAGGGGGCAGGATGCCCACCACTACTACCACCCTTAGCCAGGGGGGCTGGATGCCTACCACTACTACCACCCTTAGCCAGGGGGCTGGATGCCTACCACTACTACCACCCCCACTCATAGGATGGACAATGCATGACACAACAAGCACACCACAACCTAGGGAATGCAAGATTAAGACATCCCCCACCACCATGACAAGCGTGTGTAGGCTGTGTCAAATGCCTACAACACCGAACATGACTTTCAACATACAATGTGACCCCCTAGCACATGTGCCACACATATATGTGTGTGGCACCCACAATGCAAGCAGCCCATGACCATTGTGGCAATGGGGCCTAAACCCCCATCATCACAGTGACCAAAAGGTAAGTGTGGGGTCCATAGCTGAAGCACATTTTGACCATTGTGGCAATGGGGTCTAAACCCCCATCATCACAGTGACCAAAAGGCAAGTGTGGGGTCCATAGCTGAAGCACATTTTGACCATTGTGGCAATGGGGTCTACACCCTCATCATCACAGTGACCAAAAGGTAATTGTTGACAAAGAAAGAGCTGCAACTGCCAAACTGCATGGATCATTCCTGCTCACAGAACCAAAAACTCATCTGTGGCAAAGTAGTGTATGTGTCCCATTGCAACATAAATTGGGGGAGCCAAATACTGCAGTGCAAATGAAACATTCCTTTGGCCATGTGCAGACAAACAACACCCATGGGGGCTGAGACCGTCAACAGTCATCAATGACACAATGACAGAAGTGACCATCAGAATGCAGAACCACATATTTGCACCAATGGGCACACAAATGCAGATACCCTGTGGAGACAGCAGATGTGAGGTGAACAGATACCATACCATGGCAGCAATGGGACACACAAACCATGATCACTGTGCTGACCGATTACCTAGGAGTCCCAGGGACAGCAGGGGAAACACACCAAACAACATACAGCCAATGGCACACCCAAGATATGCCAATGCAGTGGTGCAGATGCACAAACACAAACAGGCAGACCAACACTGTCATCATACACAGCAGGTGAGGGGTGGGGGTGCCAGTGTCCCCAGGCAACCACACAACACATGAGGAGAGCTGAATACCAATCATACAGATGTGCATACACTGCCACACTAAGGTAACTCATGGATCCAAATCCCCTATGTGGGCAAGCAGGCATTGTCAGGTGAGAGGGAGCACAAAACACACATGTCACACAGGCACGTAGGAACAACAACTGACACAGCAAGTCACAGACACACCACAGCACCACCCCCAGGGCCCCCACAATGTGGTGACCCTGGGCTGAATAAAAATACCACTGTGATGACAAAGCTAAATGTCGTTCACACTATGAACCACAGTCAGGTGTCCTGAGCAACAAACTACCATCACACCTACACAAGCACAAATCAATCAGCATGGCCAGTAAGCCAAGGCCAACATGGAGGCAGGGGCCTAGCCGGGCAACAACTCTCATCTGCACACACTCAACACCACACCCCTCGACCTCCAACAATGTGCAGCAGTGAAGTACACATGCACTGGTGACATTGCACATGCACCCATGACTATTCCAGGGTGGTGGGTGGGAACCAAGGTGTAGAAACACATCACACATGGACACTCAACAAGACTCCTGAATGTCTGACACACTGCACACTACGCTGTACATGGACATGACGGCAATACCACACCGACCAATGGGATCCCAGCCACAGTCACACACCAATGAAGAAGCCAAGGTCACCCACAAAGAACACACATAGACAACTTCCAACATTGCAGCTCTGACCCTGAGGAGTGGCAGCAGTCACACACACAACATGTCACAATCACTGAAAGATAACACAAACTGGAAATCACATGACAGGGGCAAACAACAAGTGCCAAGGGGAAACCTGACTGTGACCCATCTGCGTCTGCACACAAACTCAGCCCTGACAGCAAACACACCTATGGGTGACACCCTGATGACCAGTAATGTGCCATGCACCCACATCACAGAGAACACAGGGAGAAGACTTTGGGGAACATAGCTCAAGTCAGCAAGCATCACAAACAGGTACAACACTAGGGATCACAGCATGCGCAGATGAATGGAAGTGAACACACAGACATGCACATACAACACACACCTTGGGTGCAGGCAATGTCACACGTGTACACACTGCCATGAGGGGACTCCACTCCTGTGTGAGGAAAGCTGTGCCATATGTTGCCTCAGTAGGGCCCCATCATGTCAGCTGAGCACTTGGTCACACAATCAACAATTAGCACCAAATGAGGGCTCCCATCACATCAGCCTGGTCATGGATGTGCCAACGGAATCATCAGCACAGATCCAACACACTTGTATAGCAATGTTGCACTGACTACACGGATGAGTCCCTCCCCATTGATGCCCAAACCTGCATGTCCACTGGAGATGGCAACACGGTCAGGGAAGTAGACAAATGCAACGATGGCAGGCACAACAGATGTGCAGGGGTGGAAGCCACAGATATGAAATTGCCAATGTAAGTAGGAAACCCATTGCCAAATACTGAACACATGACACCCTCAGATGCTGCTATTGATGACATGGATACACCACATGATAGGACACATTCCCCCTGGACCACATGGGTTCCTGCACAGTAACACTTCATAATCATGAGACCAGATATCACCATCACTGCAGCAAGGGCATGGTTAGCTGCACCAACAACATGTACATCTGAAGCATGAGCACTAGAGAAAAGAAAGTTGCTTTATTCAGCATATGTGTTGAGGCCAAACGAAGTCCTGAAAAAGAGCAAAGGCCAATGGCCAGTCCATTGTCAAAGTTCAAACAGGGTGACACTGGCAGATGTCACCCTACGCATGCCTGCACAATACCAGGGACAATCCACTAGGAGGGGCAACCGGGGGGCAGGCCAGGCACCGCAGGGACAGGATCAGGGCTCACCAGGGGGAGTCAGGGAAGGGGTGGTGGGTGCAGGAGAGCCACTGACAACTGCAGTGGAGGTGTCTGACATGGTGTGTGCCGGCACAACTGGGGGGCATGACACAGATGTCGTGGGTGCCGGCACAACTGCAGTGGACCCTGCAGATGGGGTGGACAGGTCCGCCACTGCAGTGCCCAAGTCAGACAGGGCGGTAGTGGACTCCACTGCAGTGCCTACCTCCAGGGGAGGAGAATGGGGAACAGGCAAGGTGGGTTGGACAGAGGGGGGGACACCCTCACCACATCAGTGGCACAGACAAGCGCAGCGGGGGTGTGGTGCTGGGAGAGCAAGTGGCAGGGGGAGAAGGCCGGAGCATCTTGGGGATGGTATATCTGTGGGTGGGGGAACCTGGGGCAGGGTGTGGTGGGGGCACCTGTGCAGTGGGGGCCTGAGGGATGGAGGACGGAGACCTTGTGCCTGAGCTGCAGGGTGGTGGCGGGGTCTTGCTCTTAGCACTCCGGGGGACTTGCGGGTGGGGGCCTCAGTCCGTCTGCGCCTGGGGGAGGGTGTCCGGGGGCGAGGGGCACTCTGCTCCGTGTGGGTGGGCTTCCTCTTCCCCCGGGATGCTGGAGCAGCTTCATCGGTGGGGAAGAGGCCGAGGTCACAGAGGAAGAGCTGCTGTGACTTTGGGGTTGCAGGTGAGGCAAGGGAGGGTGCTTTGGAGGGAGAGGGAACTGAGGACTGCGCAGTGCATGTGGATGCGTGTGTGTGTTCCAGGGCCCCATCCCCTGTGAGTCTGGCTTCAGTCCCCTGAATGTGCGTGCGTGTGCGTTTTGTCATTGGCGTGTGTGTCAGTGTGCTGGATGTGTGTGTGCTGGTGTGTGCCTGTGCCAGTGTGTGTGTGCCTGGGATGGGTAAGGTGCTGGGGAGTGTGGATGGAGCAGAGGCAGGAGGGGTGAGGGACCGTTTGAGGAGGGACACTGCTGCCGTCAGGGAGGAGTCCATGGACCTATTGCCCCTCTGTAGGTCAGACATGCCCGATGAGATGCCCTCCATGAACGACACCAGCTGAGTCAACAGCGCGGTGTGCGCATGGAGGACACTCAGCATGGCTGTCTGCCCTACATGGAGCTGGCGAAGGAGGTACACAGACTCCTCACTCAGGGCAGCAGGGGACACAGGGGCAGGGGTGCGGTGCCTGGCCCAAAGGAGACACGCTCCCGGACATGGGAGCCTCCACGGACCTGGGGAATGGGAGCCGATGGGAGGGCGGTGGTGGTGCTGGTGGTGGCGGGGACAGCAACACTAGCTGGGGTGTGGTGGCTGCTGACACCCGCCTCCACAAGGGAGTCATCCTCCGAGTTGCTCTGGTCCTCAGCTGAGGTGGATGCTGCTGAGGACTCCTCGGTGTGGCTCCCCTCGCCCTCCGTGCCACTGGGTCCCTCCGACCACTCCTCGGCTGCTGACCCAGTCTGGCTCTCCGGCTCCTCCTGGTCCGTGGAGCTGTCCCCTTCCGTGGCCGTGGATGTATCTGCAAACAATGGGGAAACAGACAGACATCAGTCACCTGCACCAAACGCACACACCACTGTGAGCACAGCACATTACAGAGCAAGCCCTGGCATCATTAGTTGTACATTGCTAAAAGTGCCCTAATTGAACAGGAGAAGTCAATTGTCAGTCTGATGCCAAGCATGGCACTCACATCCCACATGGCCTTGCACCCATCTGTCTGGTGTCTGTTGGATTGCAACACCCCAGTGTTGACACATGCACCAAGTACACAGTAGTTGGACAGTGCAGAGGACACGGTGTGGACACATCACAGCTCTTGCCACTGAGTCAGTACAGGTTTACGGATGTAAGGGATGCCCAGAGTCAAATAGGAAATGCATGTGATGCATTCCAGCGACAGACACCATGATGCACCCATGTCCTGATAGCCAGCGCCACTATGGTGTGCATGTAGCACATGTCACTCCCCTGCAGGATCACCAATCAGTAGACACATGCCATGGCGGAGGCATGACTGCAAAGTCATACATCACTGTCTCAGTGATGTATGACTTTGCAGCCAGACAACAACACTCTGCACTGTGTCACAATAGTAGGTCATGGGGAATGCAAGTCCTGGAGCTGCACAAGTGCACATGTACATCCCCCCCACAACACATCCTCTCAACCCTCATCTGTCCAGGTCATACCTATTGGACATATGGGAGACCTGTGACACTACCCTCTGAACCTGAGCCCCTCACACTCTGCTGTGCATGGGGAACAGCTGCCTGAACTTCACATTTACATGCCCCAGTCTGCATGGGCAGCTGATCAGACACCTATGTGTCACACAAGTATCGTCTCCTATGGTCACATCTCCAGTGGCATGCTGAGCCCCTACCAAGAAACTCCACAGCAGTCCTGGCGACTAATCCACAGCACACTGACACAGAGGCAGACACCTGAGGGGTCAAAACACTGTGCACAATGTGTCCTCTGATACACGGGAGTGGGAGTACAGAGTGTATTGTATGGCCTGGAGTAGGCATGACTGTCCAGCCCCACATGAATGAGGGATGAGCCCTGGACTGTAGGCAGCTGGCTAAGTATGTGTGACACACGTCATATACATACTCCTGGGGCCCAAACATTGTTCCCACCCGCAGCATGGGTGTGTGCCAGGTACCCCAGCCACATGTGGTGGATCAGCTCAGCAATTGGACCACAGATCAAAGTAACACGCTGAATACATGTCAGAATACAGGCATTGTGTAAGCAATGGACCCACCCATGATGCCCACCACAGAGTCAGGGAAACAGATGCTGTCTCCCACCTTGAGTCAAGCAAACTGCAAGGACACAGTCCTAAGTGACAGAATTCCCTGCATGTAAGGGCCACACCTGGGTATCAGATGAGGAGTGGGCAGTGCACAATAGAGGGACATGGCTCCTGGACAACATGACTGCTGTACTGTGGCAGTTCAACCTGGCCCGAGGAGGGCACATAACATGTTAGACAGAGTACACAGTGCAGTCTTTGACTCACCCCTCCTTGCTGCTCTCTGGCCTTCAGCTGCCCATCCAGGTCTGGAAAGACCACCGCCAGGATCCTGAGCATGTGGGGGGTCAGGGTCCGTGTTCCGCCCCTCCTGCGAGGAGGCGACAGCTTCAGCTGGACCCGTGCAATCCTCCGGGTCCAGCCCCGAAGGTCCTGCCACCTCTTTTGGCAGTTGCGGATCCGGCGCTTGTAGACCCCCACGGACCGGACAGCCCGGACGATGTCCTTCCATATCTCATGCTTCCGATGGGCAGAAGCCTGTCAGGATGACAAAGTGATAAGGCCATTATTACACATGCAACATATCCGTGCATGACACAGTTGCATATACATGTCGCAATCACAGGGGCACATGGTGTACCCAGGCAGTGCACGGCTGCCCATGGACAGTTTTCCAGAAGTCACTACATGGTATCATAGCATGGGGAGTAAAACCCTGTTCAGAAGCACTGTCACTGCACCATACCTGTCCAGTGCAAGTCACTACACACTATGGGGGGTGACAACTACTCAGTGAGCCTGCTAGCCAGTGGTGTGCTGACTCTCAGCCTTGCTAGTCAGACAAAATGCACATTCAGAAAGGCAGTGCACAGAACACTCACCTGCTCCCCTGGTGTCCCATACAGCTTGCTGTACTGTGGAAGTAGGCTGTCCAGCAGGGCCTGGTTCTCTTCAAGGCTGAAGGCTGGGGCTCTCTCCACAGTACGTGCCATTGCAGGGTCCAGAGGGGCAGAGACAGCAGCAGTGCAGTGGCAGATGTCGTCCTGGAGCATGTAGTGCAGGCAAGTGGGCTCTCAGGGGAACATGCAGCAATATATATGTGCTGGAGAGGCAGATACTGTCCCTTGTGTCCAAAGTGATAGGTCCAAGTCGTTTGCATCTTCTGAATCTGGCCAATCCATGGAATAGCAGCACCAAAACACGCCCACAGCATCCTTCAAAATTTCAACTTCATGACATACATGATTTTGCAACATTGTTGTGGGTGACCAACTGATTTTCCAGCAACCGACTCGTTCGAATATTCGAAAACGCGTCCGTTGCCAGGCAAGCCCATTGTCAATGGGTGCGCACCGATCGGTCCATTGAGGTACAACGCGCACAGGGGTACAACGCGTACCCGCACACATTGAATGCAATGGGCCGGCCGGAGGCACCGATCGGTCCATTGCAGTACAACGCGCACAGGGGTACAACGCGTACCCGCACACATTGAATGCAATGGGCCGGCCGGAGGCACCGATCGGTCCATTGCAGTACAACGCGCACAGGGGTACAACGCGTACCCGCACACATTGAATGCAATGGGCCGGCCGGAGGCACCGATCGGTCCATTGCAGTACAACGCGCACAGGGGTACAACGCGTACCCGCACACATTGAAAGCAATGGGCCGGCCGGAGGCACCGATCGGTCCATTGCAGTACAACGCGCACAGGGGTACAACGCGTACCCGCACACATTGAATGCAATGGGCCGGCCGGAGGCACCGATCGGTCCATTGCAGTACAACGCGCACAGGGGTACAACGCGTACCCGCACACATTGAAAGCAATGGGCCGGCCGGAGGCACCGATCGGTCCATTGCAGTACAACGCGCACAGGGGTACAACGCGTACCCGCACACATTGAAAGCAATGGGCCGGCCGGAGGCACCGATCGGTCCATTGCTGTTCAACGCATCACTGTACATGTGACTGGCATATGTCAGCATGCCTGTCTCAGATGGACATATGCCAGCCACAGATAGCTCCCAGGGAGTGAGGGGCACACCTACATCACGACAGCCTGTCCAAACCTTATCATAAGGCATGTAAGGCTGCATTTCCTATTGTGTGTATGTTGGTGTACATGTTGTCCTGTGGGTGTCACCTGTGGGCAGCCACCCCCAGGCTGTGCACGTGTTAATGGGGACAGGATCCTGGGTGTTACGTGTACGTGACCACTGTGATGTGCAACTGTTCATATCTGTGCATGTGCCATGGTCACATTTCACAGTGGTGTTTGTGTATGTCATGTCACATACCCCGTGAGTCCCATGTGGGACGGTATGTTTGAGCCAGGGTGTCCCAGTGGCACAATAGTGATGGCCCTCCACAGTCTTTGTGCATGTAGTGTTTACAATGTCTCTGATTTCATGTGCACAATGGGAGACAGTCTCCACATCCACGTTGTGTGTGCATGGACTCTGATGTTGTGCGTGTGTGTCACAGACGTCCATGGCTCTCCTGCCATGGCAAGTGTGGCCACTACCTGTGGGGGTCATGTTTGTTTTGTTGTGGTGTACACATGATACTCCAGGTGATGCCAGTGTCCATGTGGCATTACAGGGTCCCTGGGAATGTGCCTGTCGTTGAGCTGTGGTGCCTGGGGCACATCTGTCCTCACATGTCACTGGGGGTGACTGTGACACAGCATCATGATATCCAATGGGCCAACCTGGGACAAATTGATGCCACCTGTAGGACCGTGTTGACAGATGTTGGCCATGTATGTACCATACATGTCGTTCCGGTACTGCACACTTCATGTAGTTGTGCCTCATGATGATGTATGTTGGGATCTTGAGTGTGTTCAATGCCGCATATGTGGGGTGACTGACGATCTTGCTTACTTCTCCTCTGCACTGCAGGGCTCCTGCTGTCCATCGGCCATTCCCAGACCTGGCAACGATGGTGGAACGGGACAGCATCCGACGGTACCGCTTCACCAGGCAGCTGATTGAGGATTTGGCAGTGCAGTTGTCCCCACATTTGCAGCCTGGCCGGCCGTATCCTACAGCGCTGACCCCCAAGGTGAAGGTGATGGCAGCCCTACACTTCTTTGCCACCGGTACCTTCCAACATACTGTGGCGTCTGCTGGTGGGATGTCACAGACCATGTTCAGCCGTGTGCTCCGCGATTTCTTGGCGGCAATGTTGCTCTTCCTGAACCGGTACATCTATTTCCCTAGACTGCGACGACTCACTGACGTGAAGAGTGACTTTTATGCCCTGGGGAGGATGCCGCATGTCATTGGCTCCATTGATGGGACACATGTGGCTTTGGTACCACCACAGGCCCAGGAGCAGGCCTACAGGAACCGCAAGCACTACCACTCGGTCAATGCACTGGTGGTGTGTCTTGCAGACATGACCATCACACACGTGTGTGCCCGTTTCCCTGGTTCAGCACACGATGCCTTTGTGATGAGGAGTAGTCGCATCCCCAGGTTGATGGCACAGATGCAGAACCAGCGTGCCTGGCTTGTCGGTGTGTACTGACTTTGTGCCATTGTGTGTGATCTGATCTGTAGTATTCCGCCCACTTTTCCAAGTCAGCTGATGTGCACTTGTCTGTCCGTAGGTGACTCGGGATACCCCAACATGCCGTGGTTGCTGACACCCCTCAGGAACCCTGTGACACCTGCCCAGATGCGCTACAATGAGGCACATGGTCGGACCAGGAGAGTGATTGAGCGGACCTTTGGTCTCCTGAAGAGCCGCTTCCGCTGCCTGGACAAGACCGGAGGGTCCCTCCCATATGCCCCTGCGAAAGTGTGCAAGATTATCATCGTCTGCTGCATGCTCCACAACCTGGCAGTGCGGAAGGAGTTGCCTCTCATCCAGGATGACGATGACCAACATCCGCCACCTGTGGAGGATCCTGGCCTGGACCACGATGCCAGTGACGATGATGATGATGATGGTGATGGTGATGTCCGCACACAGCTCATCACCAACTTCTTTAGCTGAATGTGAGTATCCTGAGGTGTCATGTGAATGATGTGAGTTGGCATGATGTGTGGGTGGTGCTCTGGTGCTGTTGGAGTGTGTCCATGGGCTACTTGACTGGATGTGTGTTGCGATGTGTGGTGACAGGTGGGCTGTACTCCCCAACAGTGTTGACATGCTAACTTGGTTCTGGGTGGGTATCTTGTAACATGTATTGTGCATGAGTTTTGCTGTTCTGTCCTGTACTCCATTGCTTTTGACTGTGTGTCATTTCTGTCCTTCACAGGGTACTTTCAGATTCGTTTGGTCAACTGTGTCCACCGACAACGTGATTGCACATCCAGGCTGGTAGCTGTTGTGTCCCTACAGGTGATGTGCGCCACACCCATGGACTTCCTTCTGTCTACAGTTGTTGACTGTGTGCCCGCTACCAGGTGGGGTTACCTTGCATCTGTAGTGGTTACGGCATGTTGCTACTGTGTAATAAACCTGTGCTTCACTTAGTGATGTGCGTTGTCTGTGGTCACACATTTGACTGCCATTTGCTTACTGCACCTGTGGGCTACTTGACTACAACTGGGAATGGGTGTGGTGTCTGTGCATTGCACCGTCTTCCCTGGCAACATCAGTGTAGGCAATGAGTCAGATGGCCTAGGTGTGTATGTGTTGTGTAGCCCTGGTGGTGTGTCTCCCTCATATGTGTCACGTTGCCTGTACTCACATGCCTGTGTTGTCCTTGCTGTTGCAGTTCGCATACACAGTGTAATTTTGTTGTTCATCATCCCCATAACAGTACCCACGTTGGAATCACGACAGAGGCAAGTATGGTGTATTATTGTGTTTATTGTGATACATCTGTGATAATAGTGCATAGGATGGATTGTGCTGTACATGAATCTTGCAATCCCAAGTTCCTAGATGAATAGAAAGTCCAGGTAGACAGGATCCCCAGTATCGGGGCCACAGTTGTCTGACACATTGTTCCAACTTGTACTCCCCATGCAATGTGTGGGAGTAGTGTTGCCATCAACAGGGTGAACAGTCTGTGCACAAAGGCGAAAATCCAGAACAGGTTCAGGCTTCCTGGGAGTTGCGCTTGGCCATCAGCCTCTCACTTTCCCCTCCTCGGACGACCCCTCTTCTTGGGGGGGCCCTCAAGTGCAGGCTGCTGCGGTGCAGGGGACTCTCCGCCAGAGTCCTCCTCCCTCCCTGTGGCAGTTGCAGTTTGTTCGGTACCAGATGTTGTTGGCACACAGGGAGGTGTGGACTGGTTGCTGTTCATCTGGCGGAGGCATTGTAAAATGTCCCTGTGCACCGCCGTCATCTCATGTAGTACATCCCACTTGGACTCCACGCGGGTCATGTGGGAGTCCACACGTGACATGTGGGAGTCCACACGTGACATGTGTGACTCCACATGGGACATGTGGGAGTCCAAGCGGGCATGATGGGCAGCCTGCTGCTGTTTGATGTCTCTGAGGAGCCCCACTACCTGGCTGAGCTCTCCGGTGCTGGACTGGTACGCATCAGCTATGCGTACCAGTTGTGGGTCTTCATGCACACCAGCAACGTCTGCAAGCAGCGACCTCTGTCTCCCACCCCTCCCACCACCCCTGCTGACATGTGCAGTGTGTGCAGTTGCACGCACAGATAACCCTGGTCCACCTTGGGGGTTGGTGGTGGTGGTGGTGTCCATGGCCCCAGGTTGGTCCAGGGTCACTGCGCTGGTGTTGTTCCTTATTCTGTCCATGTCGGCAGGGATGGTATTCGTGGTGACAGTCGTTGGAGGGGTGGGTGCAGGGGGTGCAGCTGGTGGACCTGCTGGTGCTGCAGCTGGTGGTCCTGCTGGTGCAGCATGTTGACTTGCACCGGATGTGCCAGGTTGTTCTTCATCGTCCGAGGAGGACAGAGGCTGTACGACGCCAGTGAGCTCGGCATCCTCTTGAGCCTGGGACTGGGACTCCTCAGCGTCTGCTGCTGTGTCCCTATCATCACCTGTTTTTGGGAGACACAAACAATGTATGTCATGTTTCTGCAGGCATCAGTGGTTGACACACCTGACAGTTGTGACTGTGCCTCGGGGTGCGGGCCTGTACATTGTATTGTCCTAAGTCGTCACAGTCAGGGGTTGATATTGGTGTGGCACATTGTCCTGCATTATTTGGGCATTTCTATGTATTCTCTGGGGTGTGAACATGGTCTGCATTGATTGTGTTTGGTTGACAGCCAGACCTCCTTCCCACCCACCCACCCACCCAGTCAGTTATCCCACCATGGAACGTGCTTGCATTGCAGGGAGTGTAAGTTGTCTCTCAGGATGTCAGTCAGAGGTGTCCTGCTGTTTGTTGGTGCACAGTTGGCAGCAGGGCCTTGTGCTCCCCACAGCAGTAGCCAGTGTCAGCCATCTTGTGAGTCCTTCTCCACTCCCTGTGATGTGAGCATGGTTCAGGGTGGTGTTGATGGGCCAGTTGTGAGGCTGAGCAATGTCTGTGACTACGACTCCCATCATGCTATTGCCTCCACCCCCTTCCCAGCATGCCCATGCTTCCTTCCTTTTGACTCTGCTTCCCTGTGGGGTGGGCTGGCTGTGCTGACAGGATGGCTGGGAGTGTTGTCCTGGCAGTTGTTTGGCTAAGAGTCCCAAGAGTGTCCCTGTGCTTCACACAACATAACCCAGGGTGGTGGTGCTTTGTGGGATCTTGTGTTAGGATGGAGGGCATTGCATTCTACCAGGTGGGTACTGTGGAGTTTGTGTTGGGGGGGTGTGAGGGGAGGTGCTGGTGACTATGGTCAGTGCTGCAAGTCCCCCTTCCCACCCAGCCAGCCGGATATCCCACCATGGAACGTGCTTGCATTGCAGGGAGTGGAAGTTGTCTCTCAGGATGTCAGTCAGTGGTGTCCTGCTGTTGGTTGATGTGCAGTTCCCAGCATGCCCTTGTGCTCCCCACGACACAGCAACAGTGTCAGACATCTTTGATGGGCCTTTCTACTCTCTGTGGGATGTGCATGCGTGAGTGTGAGCTTGCTGGGCCATGTGGTGGGGGATGTAGAGCTGTGACTACGACTCCCATCATGCTATTGCCTCCACCCCCTTCCCAGCATGCCCATGCTTCCTTCCTTTTGACTCTGCTTCCCTGTGGGGTGGGCTGGCTGTGCTGACAGGATGGCTGGGAGTGTTGTCCTGGCAGTTGTTTGGCTAAGAGTCCCAAGAGTGTCCCTGTGCTTCACACAACATAACCCAGGGTGGTGGTGCTTTGTGGGATCTTGTGTTAGGATGGAGGGCATTGCATTCTACCAGGTGGGTACTGTGGAGTTTGTGTTGGGGGGGGGTGAGGGGAGGTGCTGGTGACTATGGTCAGTGCTGCAAGTCCCCCTTCCCACCCAGCCAGCCGGATATCCCACCATGGAACGTGCTTGCATTGCAGGGAGTGGAAGTTGTCTCTCAGGATGTCAGTCAGTGGTGTCCTGCTGTTTGTTGGTGCACAGTTGGCAGCAGGGCCTTGTGCTCCCCACAGCAGTAGCCAGTGTCAGCCATCTTGTGAGTCCTTCTCCACTCCCTGTGATGTGAGCATGGTTCAGGGTGGTGTTGATGGGCCAGTTGTGAGGCTGAACAATGTCTGTGACTACGACTCCCATCATGCTATTGCCTCCACCCCCTTCCCAGCATGCCCATGCTTCCTTCCTTTTGACTCTGCTTCCCTGTGGGGTGGGCTGGCTGTGCTGACAGGATGGCTGGGAGTGTTGTCCTGGCAGTTGTTTGGCTAAGAGTCCCAAGAGTGTCCCTGTGCTTCACACAACATAACCCAGGGTGGTGGTGCTTTGTGGGATCTTGTGTTAGGATGGAGGGCATTGCATTCTACCAGGTGGGTACTGTGGAGTTTGTGTTGGGGGGGGTGTGAGGGGAGGTGCTGGTGACTATGGTCAGTGCTGCAAGTCCCCCTTCCCACCCAGCCAGCCGGATATCCCACCATGGAACGTGCTTGCATTGCAGGGAGTGGAAGTTGTCTCTCAGGATGTCAGTCAGTGGTGTCCTGCTGTTTGTTGGTGCACAGTTGGCAGCAGAGCCTTGTGCTCCCCACAGCAGTAGCCAGTGTCAGCCATCTTGTGAGTCCTTCTCCACTCCCTGTGATGTGAGCATGGTTCAGGGTGGTGTTGATGGGACAGTTGTGGGGGGGGCAATATGTGTGAGTGCGACTCCCATGATGCTATTGGCTACACTGACTTGGCCAGCATACACAGAATTCCTTCCTTTGAGTGGTCTTCACTGTGTGTTGGTGTTGTTGTGGTGGCTACATGTGTGGATGTGTGTGTTAGTTCTATTTGTGCCACTGCCTAGCTGTAGTTGTGGTTGTGTTTGTACATGTGTTGGCACAGTTGGATGTGACTTTTTTGATGGCATGTGTTGTGTTTATCTGACTGACATACACATTTTGGGATGATTCTGTTCTAGTTGCTGTGTAATTGCTATGAGTGCATGGTTTGACTCTCCCCTTGACAGTGATGTGTGTGTTTTGTGGCAGTTTATTGTGTACATTTGTTGTGTACTCACCAGGCTCTGGGATGTCCTCTAGTCCATATACGCTCACTGGCGGAAGGATGGCCCGCACCTTCTCCTCCCAGGGCCTGAGGTATACTGGCTTGGCAGGAGGGCCACTGCCGGTGTATTGGCTCAGGTGGTAGTCTTTCTTGAGCAGCTCCCGGACCCTCCTGCGCACGTCATACCACCTGTTCTGGATGTCGGTCTTTGTGCGCCGACATGGTGATTGGGCGTTCACCCTGTTGATGATCCTCTCCCACATCTTGGTTTTCTGCGACATGGGGGTCTGTTGGACCAGAGTGCCAAACAGCTGTGGCTCCACCCTGAGGATCTCGTCTACCATGACTTCCAATTCACTATCTAGGAACTTGGGATTCTTCTTGGGGGGCATGGTGATGGGTGGTGATAGTGGGTGCTGTGTGTGTTGGTGTGCAGGTGAGGGTGTGTGGGTGTGTGTTGTGCTGGGTGTATGTGAGGTAGGTATTTGTTGGTGTGCTGCTGGTGTGTGGCTTGTGTGAGGGATGAGCTGTGGGTGTGTGGTTGCTTTCTCTTGGGTGCTGGCAGTGGAATGGCATTTGCAAAGGCTCATGGTAGTGATTTGTGTCCTTTATATAGGTGGAGTTGTTGGTGTGTCTTTGTTCTCTGTCCCCACCCCCCAGTATTTATTGGCTTGGTAATTGCTTGTTTGGCCTTTTTTTGGTTGATTTTTCCTTTGTGCTGTTTGTGTATGTTGGAAACGTTCTTGTGACCGAGTCGGACCCTGCATTGGTCTCGTACGGTGTTTTCCGTTTCGTTCACGCTGTGTTTGTGCAGTTTTGTATGCTGCGTACGCGTCGGTCGCGGTGTATTGTGTTGCTTCGGCTCGGTTTTGTATGCGTGTCGGTCGTACGGCTTGTCCTCCGTCCGACTCGGTCGTGTTTTTCGCGCCTTGCATCGTACTTTGCAGGTTGGAGTTGGCGGGTACGATTCGGTCGGATTTGTTCCGGGTGCGTGTCGGTCGGTTGGATTCGCGTGTTTTTCCGGCCGGATTGCTATTTTCCGAGCGGGTCGGTCGGTCGGCTTGGTTTCCTGACGTGTCGGTCGGATTTATCGCGGCTTGCATCGTACTTGGCGTGTCGGGCGCCACTGGTACGTGTCGGTCGGTATTTTTTCCGGATCCGAGTCGGTCGGTGCTTTTTCCGGCCCGAATCGGAATCGACCCCAAAGAGTTGGTACATGGCAGAGGCTGACAGGAGAGCAAGACATACATAAGCGAGTAAGCCATCCTAAATCATACATAAAAATGATATTGTGATGATGTATATACAAATTTGGAAAGACACGAAGATTCCAATCCTGCAAGTTAAGACTAAGGACTAATGGATCTCTTATAGTGCTTCCCTTACTATGCTTAGTCTAGGTGAATTTGTATCAGACATTACATATGTTATAATAAGGATGTGTGACAATGTACATGCATCCACCCTTTTATCAACATACAAGGAGGTTTAATCTAAAGCAAGAAGAGTAGGCATTTAACTGGTGTTTGGACAAAATATAAATTAAAAAACATTGGGAGGCAGAAATATTGGAAAATTAATTTAGTGATAAACAAATATCGTGATGCACAAATATCATTGAGAAGACTATTGGGTCTAATTACGATTTTGGCGCAGTTGCGCCGGCTCTCCGCTAACACAGCTGCTCCAAAGCCGCGCAAGGACCGCCTGCCGTATTATGAGTTGAACTTGTGTACGGCAGATGGTCCTTCATCTTTCCCATGGCAGTGCCTGGAAAACAGTCAATGCAATGGGAACAGCAAAAAAGTTACAGCACTGCATGGACAGTCTGCCAGAGCCGTGGTGTGACCACCCGCCAGTTTAGGAGTTAAATCCTGGTCTGGCAGGCAGTCCTGCAGTGGTCTGACAGCTCATAGAAGGACCTAACATGCAGGCTGCCGCTCTCAGAGGACTGAATGCACCTTTCTGCACGGTGTGGCATACATGCCACATCATGCTGGAACTGGGAGTGCAAAACAACTGGGGCACTACATGTGCCCCCCTGTATGCACCCCCAGGGCCAGGAGCAGCAGGGGGCCCCCTTTGTTGCCTTTCCACCACCCTTTTCATGGTGGGCTCACCGCCCTGAAAAGGGTGGTGGACAGGCAAATCCTAATATGCTTGGCGGTGCCGCAGCAACACCGCTAGGATATTAGTGCTCCTGACCGCTGAGCAACTGCCCGGGATTATTGATCACCTGTGCTCACAGCGGTCCTGTAGCAGTCCGACCGCCACACTCATATTACTGCGGCCGGGCCCCCAGTGTGGTTGTGGCTGGACTGCCACGACGGGTTCAGTAGTCCTATGGACCACCGATCTCATAATAATGCCCCTAGAATCTTTTTTTTTTTTTTTTGTAATTTATGGTGTCTTAGTGGGATGTTAGGTTTATAGGGGAGAAAAGGTGGAAAGTTAATTGGTTAATAATATTTAATGCATTTTATTTAATTACATGATTGATATTTACTACGTAAATCATGCAATATTGATTTATTTTCATTATATGTTATTTGCGGGCTGTTAGATTTGTAGGGGAATAGGTTTGGAAGTTCATTAAGAAATAATTATTAAACAATTAATTGTTAAATATTTAATTGATTTTTATTATGTAATTTATGGATTACTTATTGACTTTACGGTTGGGGGCTGCTAGCTTTGTAGGGGACTAGGGTGGGAAGTTAATTGAGCAAAAATTAACTAATAATTTATAAATAATTTTTATTTAATTATTTAATTCATTTTTATTTATGTAAAGTATGGAATACTGATTTGTTTTACTGATATTTTAGTTGTGGTATACTAGGTTTATAGTGGTATGGGGTGGGAAGGTAATAAATTAATACATTAAATATTAATTATTATTTGTAAATTAGGTATCTAATTGAATTTTAAATATTTAAATTATGGAATGTTTGTTTATTTTAATTGTATTATAGTTGTGGGCTGCTAGGTTTGTAGGGGTCTAGGCTGAAAAGTTAATTAGGCAATAATGATTAATTAATTATTTAATTGATTTTAAATATGTAAATTATGGAATACTTATTTTTGAAGCTATGTTTGAGGTGCAGGTTGCTGCGTCTGTAGGGGTATAGGGTGGGAAGTTAATTAATAATTGAATAGTAATTACTTATTAATTATTCAATTGAATTTCATCGATTACATTTATTACATACATATTTTTTTCTTAATTAATAATTTGTATATTAAGAGTTTAATATTTTTTCTACATTCATGGTGTTACTAATATTTGTAATGTGTTTGAAGTGAAGTACTTTCCCTACTCCTGCTTAGACTGCAGTAGGAATAGTAAAATTAATCTCTTTGTAATTCAGCACTTTCCCTACTGTTGCGCTGTTTGGAGTGGGAATAGTCAATTTTATCCATCCGAAATCCAACGCTGTCCCTACTGTTGCATAAACTAGAGTCGGAATAGTATATTTAATATTCTTAGACTACAATAGTTTTCATAATGTTTGTTAAATAGAGTTTATAGCATTAATTGTTTTATTTGTTTATATTTTTAAATCTATTTTAATGTTTATAGTGTTTTTTTGATTTTAAAATGTTCTATATTTTATATATTGTTTACATTAAATATATTTTTTCCTATTCCCTTTTTATATTATTTAAGTTTGGACTGTGTATATATATGTGTGTGTATATATATACATGTTGTAGAGATTATCAGACTTTTAATGATGATCAATTTAGCACTTGCACTTTATATGCCAAGTGAGGCAGTGACACAAGAATCAATTGTCTTTTTGATTCCACAGAACTTGATGAAATATGTGATAAAAAATATTGAGAGCTATAATGATGTTAATTATGAATGGAATTCAAGCACCCAAAGATTTTATTACAGTGATCAAGTATTATTTACAGTTGTGATGATTTAGAAGCGGGTGCTGAGTCTTTTTTCCATGACATTTCGAAGAGATAATCATGTGACCTGGAGCCCTGCTATTTTAATGGTTAACTGTGGATGACATTTGTCGTGTGAACAAGGCAGGAAATGCCGAAATGCATAACAGCTTAACGAATAAACAAGGAACAGATGAATGATCTAAGCCCCTGTGTCGGTGTCCGTTGCTGATTGGGGAAACTGGAGTTGGAGTTCATATATATATATATATATATATATATGAACACCACATCCGATTTCTCACAATTAAACCGGACACCGACACAGGGGGATTTAGGAATTTGAAAATCTTTATTCCTCCATTACGCTGCGACGCGTTTCGGCATTCACTGCCTTGATCACACAGTCATATATATATATATCACATTTCCTCCGTATCAGGACAATCAATTTCCCCAACAGACGGACACGGACCCAAGGTAAGTGCTGAAATTTCTTTAGTTTACTCCATTAGTCGCCATAACGCGTTTCGGCTCTCGCGAGCCTTGTTCACATGACATGACGGAAGTGTGAGTTGTGTATATATATATATAGTTTAACATAATTAATACAAATATTTCTTTTAAATCATATTAATTTTAATAATATTGTAATTTTTTTAGTGGATATATATATAGCTATATATTTTAGCATTAATAAATTTAACGTATAACAAACTAAATATAATGTAAAATAAATATTTTTTATTAATTATGTTACATTATATGCATATATATGTATATATATTTATATAAATATAAACGCATGTGTTTGTGTGTTTATATATGTATATATTTAATTATAGAATTAAATATTTGTGTCATATATTTAATTTACATTATATTAAAATTATATATTAAAGTATTTAACATTATTGGCCTGATTAGGATGTTGGTGGGACCATCACTGACAGGCCCTCGGTGGCGCTCCCACCAACATCCAGCTGAGCAGTCTGACCACCGCAATATGATGGTTGGAGTGCATCAGTCGGAAGGACCGATCAATGCTGAGCCCGTTGGACTGTCAGTTGGATAGTAGTCCCTACAATTGGGGCGGTGCCTGCTCCGGCACCGCCGTAGGGATAACGATGGCCCTTTCTGACATCCTTTCCATGGCAGTCCGACTGCCATAGAAAGGCTGTCGGAAAGGGACTTTGGAGGCCACTAGCAGGACCCCAAAACCCCTGGGACTCCACTATGAGGCCCGAGGGCACCTGTGGTGCCCCCCCAACATCGATGCCCTGTGTGCCAGGCTCCATGTGGTGCCCGGCACCCGGTGCAGGGATGTTTGTAAACATGCCTTTTGCCTTTGGGGCTTGTGCTGCAGCCGTTTTCTGGGCTGCAGTACAAGCCTCAATGGCAAAAGGTATGTTTCTGACTACCTACAAAGCGGTCGGATCGTAATTTGGCAGGCGGCACCGCTGATTACCTGTCGGCCGATCCCGTTCCCACAACAAACTGTTTATATTGAAGACTCATTATTTTTGTCTATTTTTGGATGATATTAGTGTCAACTATACTATTTTCTGAAATGTTTGTACTTATCATTATAAGTATAAAATCACAATATTGTGGTAAACAAATATTTTGACTAAAATATTTTTGTCAGCTATATTGTTTACCATGATGTTGAATCAGTGATCTTATTCAACTCTACCATCTGTATGCTCTGTAGTGCCAGCTGGAGTTTTGGTGCAGTGCTAGGAGTAGAAGTAGATGTTGTGGCAGAGGGTGATTGGATGACAATACAGGGCCTTAAAAGTGAAAAAAGAAAGTCTATGTGTATTTAGTGGTTTAACAATATAAATGTCAGTCATCTTTGACTAAAGTGTCATGTAATTAAAAAAATTACACATTGTAAAATATTTTGTAGGAGTAAGTAGTATAAATCCCCTGTAGTGTGTTTTTGACATTGTTAGTATAAGGACACACCTGTCATGGGAAATGAGTTACATTGGGAGATCTGCCCTGTCTGTTGGCCTGTTGCACTTGAAGTGACTCCTATGCCAGCCAAAGCAACCTATCTACTTGAAAGAGTGGCTATATAAAAAGAGCAGTAATAAAAGAAATGTAAACAAAACATTAGGGTATTTATAGGGTATGTGTTAGAGGGATTTGTAGGTAATGTGTGCCTAACAAAGTAGGTATGGGTGAAGGACAGATATGGGTGAGTTTGTCTTTAGAGCAAAAGAGAGAGAGAGAGAGAGAGAGAGAGAGAGAGAATGAGAGAGAGAGAAACAGAGTAAGAGAGAGAGAGGTTTTTAGAATCATATCTGGCACCACATTAGTGTTGTCAGAGAGAGACAGCCCTTACAACAGGTGGGGGCGCACTGGGGAGAGGACAGTCTCCCCAAGCCTGATAAGAAGAAGATGGGATCCAGACACCCCTACAGAAAGAAATTGGGGCAGCTGAACCCTGAAAACTTTCTCCTTCACCCCTCCTCTCATCTTGCCATTTTGTTTATATACCCATTGGTGCATGCCTCCGTCCCTAATGTATCGAAAGAGTCTGTCACTCCTGCCAAAAGGCTGCCTTCTGTATTCCACTGAGTGTAAATGGAGGCTGCAAATGTAGTTGTTTGTAGAGTTTTTCCACAAATTGAACCACAAGAGCTGTCTCCTACTCAGTGAAATTTCAAAATGGGGTCTGCATCCTTCTAGCAGAATGTAGTGGCTGCAGGAAGTCAAAAAGCAGAGCTTAAGGCGTGGGCAGTATTTATATTGTTGGTTGGGAATATGTGTCAGGTGTGCATGTTTTGGTTCAGGTGTATATAATTCTCCTATTCCCTTCCATTCAGAGATCTCCCCTCCACTTGCAGCAGTCTCCACCGGAGATGTCTGCCCCCCCCTTGCGGATGTCTTTGCCCTGGTTGTGGATGTATCCAAAAAGTGTCTGGAGAGTAAAATGTGGTTGTAAAGTTACTAGTAGTAACATTATGGTCGTAAATTACATTTGTGCTGGCTTCACCCCCTAAACTGAGGGGATGGAGACATGTAAGCCTACACTTTGTAGTAACTTTACACTTGGAATTGGTTAATTGCCAAAAGTAGTAACGTTACTACAAAGTGTAAATGTACATGTGAATAAATCTGCACATGTAAATGTACCTTTTGAATAGGGCCTATAGTTGGTAAATGTGACTGCAAAATACAAACAGTGCAACAAAAAATGTATAGCAGATGCACAATTGCCCTTGATGGAATAGCCTGGGAACAAGAATAGAAATACTTCTGCTGGATTAAAGGTTGTAACACACTGCCAAACTTAGGGGTCGATTAGGATGGAGGAAGGACCGCCACCGCCAGCCATGCGGTGGCGGTCCTTCCGTCCTCCGACCGCAATTTCCCCCCCGCCAAATTAGGATGGCGGGGGGAATCTCACCTTGACCGTGGCGGTCGCAAAGACCGTCCGCCACGGAACCGCCACAGGCAATCCTTACGATTGCCTGGCCGAGCGGTCTTCATCAGTAAAATGGCGGCGGTGCCTAGCAGGCACGTCCGCCAAATTACGATGTTGGCTGAAGATAGCCTTTCCATTGCGGTGGAACCGCCATGGAAAGGCTGGCGAGGATTGGCAATGGGCCCCCCTGTGTTGGGTAGGAAGATGGGTGCACTTGGGGGTACCCATGGTACCCCCCTACATTTCACAGCACTAAGTGGCAGGCACCACACGGTGCCTGCCACGTAGTACTGTGAAATGCACAACAAGGCATTTCAGCATCGCGGCGGGTGCTGCTCTCAGCAGCAACCGCCGCAATGTTACAATGCAGGATCCGACCGCCACGGTGGCGGTTGCATCCTGATCCAGTGTGCGGGACCGCCGCATGCATGGCGGACGGTCCCGGTTTACACCAGGATTGCGGACGGACTTGAGTCCGTCCGCCATCCTAATGAGCACCTAAATGTGGGAATGGAAATACTGCTCTTTCAGTATAACAAAAAATGGTAATCATGGAAAAGAGGCATCAGGTCCTAAATTGTAGAGCCCTTGTATTATATAAAACATATTATTGCTAGTGATTAATGTTTTTGAAAAAAAAAAAATTCTGAGAAGCACTTAAGTGAAAATAAAAATAAAAACAAATATTAGGTTCCAGCTAAAAGCTTGAAGATGGTGTGTTTTGTGGGAAAAAGAAAGTAATAGGTCTTCTTAGGAAAAGATTTAATAAGATAACAATTCCCAAGAAAAATGCATCACAGGGAAAGATTTAAGGCATACTTGAAGGGAGAACGGATAATGGAGAGGGACATGAGTTTCAGTGTGTTACATAGCTGTAAAGTAACCATTTCAAGACCATTGTGGCTTAAAGCACTTCACTGGTGCTGGTACACAAAAAATCAGTTGCCAACTAGTTCTAGCATTTAAGCATGCACAAGGACTTTAGGAATGCAGTATGTACTGAGGGACTGATTACGATGTTGGTGGGACCACTACTGCAGGCCGTCTGTGGCGGTCCCACCAACAGACAGTCCTTCGGTCTGACCACCACTTTACAATGCAGGCGGTCGGACCATTGACGGATGAGAGACAGACATCTGCCTCCGACAAGATCTACTGATCCCGACAGGGAGGCGGTCAGAATCGTGTTCCCGAATGGAGGCTGTGCTGAGGTAGGCACCACCATCGGGATTACAACGTCCCTTTTGGACAGCATTTTCATGGCGGTCCAACCGCAATGAAAAGCCTGTCGGAAACTGACTTTGGGGGCCTCAAATAGGGCCCCGTGGGCCACTGCAAAGTGGCCCTGGGGGCACATGTAGTGCCCCCACACACATCCATGCACCGTGTGCCAGGCACCACACGATGCAGGAAGTGCAAATAAACACTACGGCTTGTACTGCAGCCCTTTTCCTGGGCCGCAGCACAAGCTGCAGTGTTAAAGTGCACTTTCCAACTGCCAGCACGGTGGTCCTATCGCAATTGGGTAGTCGTACTGCTGCCTGCTTGTCGGTCGGTCTCCTGACCAACGTGATAGCGGGAGGTGGTCCTAGCAAGAAATAATTTTTGCCATGTTGACGACCATCTGAATAATTCCGACAAACTGCATGCACTTGAAATTAGGAAATCCATCCTGTCCTCCTAAGAAGTATCCAGCTTCTGCTCTTTGATTGCTAGTTTTAGGTAAAATACTGGACAAAAGGTCATAGAACAGCAATTGCAAGCTTTCATTGACAAACATTACATATTTTTCCCTATCCAACCTGGTCTTAGACCTTTACATGGGAAGTATCCACCTCAGTGGATTTTTGGGATGACACTTGGAGTTCATTGACCAGGGAAAGGGCTGTCTGCTGGTCATGCTTGACCTTTCTTTGGCATTTGATGTGGTGGATCTTGCTAGTGACACATCTGCCCTCTAAGCAAAAGGCACCAGCTGCCACCATCCATTTGTTCAGTTCCTTTCTGTCACAGAAAATCCAATAAGTCCAACTAGGTCCCTATTTATCCTAGCATAGTGTAATTAAATTCAGAGTCCCTCTGGTCTCGACCCTTTTGCCTGAACTTTAATGTATCTTCATCTATTCTATGATCTCTGTCAGTCCCTACGGGTCTCTTTACAAACTCACGCAGATGACACTCAAGGTTTATATTCGATTTTACCCTGAGTATCACCCTACTTCTGATCTGAAGTTCTTTCTTAAAGCCTTTCAGATGGAATGGCAGCCAGTTTTTTTTCAGCTTAACCAGTACAAGATGGAGCTCATTTTATCTGAGGACAAGGCCACGCGTGTGGCACTTGCAAGTGGTATTTCCAACCTATTTGACCAACACATCACTTCCATGGACAAACTCAATAATTTAGAATTTCCATTTGACACATATGGGAAACTGAAACTCCAAGTTAATGCAATGGTCTGCTTCCTACAGGTTAACAACCTTAAGCCATTGCTTTCCCTTCTTTCTATCAAGCATTGTGCCATGATTCGATTTTAGGTGCAGCACTGGATATCCCACCACTCCAAGTATTAATCTAATGTCCCCTCACTATTTAGTGGACAGATTACGAGGGCACAGATGCTGCTGTTCGGGCTGTGTTTTGAAAAACAAAACACATATCACCAACCTGAAGGTCTGTGCCTTAGCTATCAGTGGATCAGTAGCAAAGAGTAAAAGATTTTAAATCTGAGGACCTCATTACGATGGCAGTGGGACCGCCACCATCAAGCTATCAGTGGTGGTCCCACCGCAATCGGACCCTGCATGACCACCCGCCGCATTATGATGGTGGGCGGATGGAGGGCGGGTGGAGAGACCGACTGCCACGCATTCGACGGGCTCTAGGAGCCCTTCGGTGCATTGGAGGGACTGCAATCCCTACTACAGTGGCGCTGTAGGGATTACAATGTCCCTTTCCACCAGCCATTTCATGGCAGTTAACCCACCATGAAAAGGCAGGCGGAAAGTAACTTCCCCCTTGGTCCTCCGATATGGGCCCTGGAGGGCACCTATGGTGCCCCCTACATATCCCTGCACCATGTGGCAGGCTCTGCATGGTGCCTGCCACATAGTGCAGGGATATGTGCAAAGTGTTTATTTTGGACTGCAGCTCGCAGCACACGCCCCAATACAAAATATACAGATTGCAATCGCCTTGAAGGCGGTCACATCCTAATCCTGATGGCGGGACTGCCAACAGCTAGTCAGGCGGTCCCGTTCCCAACAGCATGGCAGTTGGACGCTCGTCCGACCGCCATCATAATCAGGCCCTTAGTCTTGATGTACAGATCTGTTCAAAAGTTAGCACCTTTCTATCTTTGTTCAAACGTCTACCTTTTATCTCCTCTACAATAACTATGAAGCAAGGACTGAAGGATGTGAGATTTACATTTAAATCCAGAGGGGTGTTTCCTTTCTCCATTTGGAACAGTTTTTGGAATACCTCCCCACTCCCCCAATATAAAGTATTTTTGCCTCTCTTTCTGATTTCAAGAACACACTGAATCCTCGGTTGTTTGGTTAGGTATTTAGAAGCTCAGTGTACAGAGACCCCATCCTGGATATACATAGAACTATATAAATGTTGTTAATTTATCAATCAATCAATTACATCGTGTACGTTCAAAGGACATATACCTACCTAGAAATTGTCAAACCTCTGGTAACTTTATTGACCTAACTACAGTAACCTATCACAACCTGTTTTATATAGGTGTTATTTTCGATAACTAGTGCAAGGTAAATGTTTTGATAAAATTTGAATTATTTGAAGTCATATCATAAAGGAAATGTTTAATAAAGCATTTTAAGATAGTGTAAGGAGGATCTTATGGTTATTGGGTGGGGGAAACAGGGGTATGTGGGTTACATATTTATGTTATAATGATTTTAACTAATCAAGCAGTTTAATAAAATCTAAATCTAAAGCTGCGTAAACTCCTTGATGTTCAAGGAAAAAATGGATTCATTTATGAAATTATACATTTATAGGCTATTTTAAGAGTGGGTGGATCAAGAGGCGCATAATAATTAATTATTATACTTTATATTGTTGAGAATTAATCTGAAGAAGAAAACAGTACCTAAATGGACGAGGTTGCAGTGGGTGATTCTATGTGGGTTTTTGTTACCTTTGCAGAGAGTAAAGAGTTTCAATTAGAAACAATTGGCAGCATCGGTTTCAATTTGTTTAGTTATGTAATGAAACTTGCAAATTGCATTAATTTCCTGAAATATTACAGATTAAAAGATAGAGATTTGTAACATTTCTGTGGGGCTTTATCTTATAAGACCTGTTGAAACAAGGTGCGAAGGATTTTATATGCGACTATTCTCAGTGTGAAGCATGCAAAACTGCTCTGCCTACTCTAGTAGGGGCAATTTAGGTCCTGTGTGAGTGCGTCACGTTACAAATACTGCATCCCTACCTGCATGCATACGTGCAGGACTAGCGGACACAGTCCAGCTGTGTCCAGCTCTCATTGCTGTACGTTGAAGTGAGAGTCTTTAGAGGTTGAGGGCTATCCTGCAAACACTGATGTTCTCAACTTGATCCCATCACTTAACAATAGAAGAAAACACACCACGCTGATCAGTGGTTGGAAGAGGGATTCAGGTTATTTAGAGTGTTAATCTCTGAGGGCCCTATTACGAGTCTGGCGGTCCTAGGACTATGAGACTCATGGCACCGCCGCGGTAGTGGTGCAGCGACCTCCGCACCGGCAGTCCGACCACCTGATTACGAATTGGGTGGTAGGACCGCCCTGGGACCGCCGGAGGTGGTGTGGCAGTCCAGAGGCCACAATTTGCTTGGCGGGACTGCTGTGATTCCACCAAGCATGTTACAAGTTACCTCTCTGCCAGGGTTCCACTGCCATGAAAACTCTGGCGGAGAGGAAACAAAGGGGGCCCTACAGAGCCCCCTGTGCCTCCACCGAATATGAATGCACACAGGGGGCATAAATAAATTCCTCGTTAGCCGCTGGCCATATGCCTTCTTTGTGGAAACATGCTAAAACCCTCCCGCTGCTCAAGAAGCCCACAGCTGACCCCAAAGTGTCAGCAAACTACAGGCCCATTTCACTGCTGCCGGCTTTCTCCAAGGTTTTGGAGAAATATGTGAATACGGTTATTTCGGACTATGCTGAAAAGAATAACCTTTTGCACATTAGCCAGTAAGGCTTCAGAGCCAACTATAGTACAGAATCAGCCCTGCTGGAGATTTTGGAACATATCAAGGAGAAGCTTGATCTGCGGGGTAAGCCATCCTGATTTTATTAGACCTTTCAGCAACCTTTGATACTGTTCCCCATGATAGGCTACTGGACAGGCTGTGGGAACTTGGAATTGGCGGCTCTGCATTAGAATGGCTCTCTTCCTTCCTAGAGGATAGAAGTCAGGAGGTGTTGACTCCCCCCTTTGAGGCCTCTATCCCCAGTCTGAAAGTCGCAGTTCCGCAGGGCTCTATACTGAGCCCCACTCTCTTCAACTTACATATGTCCCCTCTGGCGCCACTAGCGGAATCATATGGTGCTAAAATAATTTCATATGCCGAAGACACAGCTTCTTTTTACCTGTGATAGGGCAGTGGACTTTGAGGGTGAGAAGATTAGAATCTGCCTCACGAAGGTGTTTAAGTGGCTGAGGTCTAATCAACTGAAATGTAATCCGAAGAAGTCTGAAATTATCTTTTTTGGCTCCCCAACTCCGGAAGATTGGAGACGTTGGTGGCCTGAAGATATGTCACCTCCTCTCTCTCTATGCAAAAGACGGTGAAAAATCTCGGCATCATGATGGATGATACTCTCTCGATGAGAGCCCAAGTCCAGTCGGTAGTAGGCACTTCCTTTGGCCTCCTGCGTATGCTGAGGAAATTTCTTCCCCTTCTGCCACTTGATTTTAGGAAGACCGTGGTCCAGGCACTGGCCACTTCCAGACTGGATTATGTGAATTTCCTGTACCTGGGCCTTCCTGAATGTCTGCTCAGTCGCTTGCAGGTGGCCCAAAACGCAGCTGTCAGAGCGGTTCTTATGCTTAAGCCCAGGCCCCACATATCCCGAACCTCAAGGCCTTACATTGGCTACCAGTAAAAAAGAGGATTAGGTTTAAAGCTCTGGTGCTATTTTTCAAGGCCCTGCATGGGAGTGGCGCGTGCTACCTCAGAAGGAGAGTAACCCAATACGCGCCACCAAGAACCTTGAGATCATCCACTCTGAGCCTGGCTTCTGTCCCCAGAATACACCGTGCCCGGTTCGGGCGGCAGCTCCTTTGGGTTCCTGGGAGCCCAGGCCTGGAACCTGCTTCCACTGTCTCTCAGAACTGTGACCGAGCTTGCCGTTTTTAAGAAACTGCTTAAAACCTGGCTATTCTGTCATTGACCTAGCCATCTTCCAGAAGCAGCTTAAAACCTGGTTTCCCGCTGCGAGGGTCGTCAGTTGGGTTGATGGGGAGTCTTTTTTAGCACTGGGACACTCTTGTTGAGTAGCTGTGCGCTCTATAAATGTCTTCATTCATTCATTCATGCACATAGGTTCCTGCATGGCATGGACTATTGAGTCCATACCGTGCAGGAACCTTGTTGTGTGGTCCCATTGTGGTGCCTTTTTCAAAGGCGCCGCCGCGGGATCCTAATCCAAAAAAGTATCCCACCTAATATGGAGACAGTCGGGCACTAATCTCAGCTAGTGGGGCACCATCCGCTCAGACGCGGGGAAGGAAGGAATTCCTTTTTGTTAAATAACCCTCACAAACTCTAGTAGTGTCATGCTTCATCATCGGGTTCACCCTGACTCCTAAAGGTCAGGGTGGGCTCGACCAAATTCCAGAGAGCACTTAGGAGAAATATGCCAGGGGGTTTAAAGATGAAAATACTCCTCAGACTCCAGGTATCCCTTTATTAGCGGAGTCGTAGGGGATATTAAAATTGAAAAAAAGGGGGTCGTAAGGAGGTAATGGCCCTATGACCCTAAAGCCAACATGTTTCAGCCCTTTTAATCGGCCCAAGAGGGTCCTGGACTTTCTTCAGGGCAATTGGAAGTCCCTCCCTGCTTCTGTGAGTAGGAATTTCCTATATTTCAATATAAAGAGCAGAAAGCTGCATTTATTGGGTCCGGTAAGTGGTATACTTATCTCTTATCCGGTGACGTGGGATATCCTATCCGCCTGTGAAAGAAACATTTATTGGTGTTATCACATGTGTCCAACTCACGCTGCTCCTATATCACTCAAAAGCTTCATTCTGAATGGGTGCTATAGTGTGCGTTCATCCAACATGCTTTGTATGCTTGTGAATTTAACGTGCATCCTGGAGGTGTCGCTATCCCAGGCAGCTTCTGTTTCTGAGTGGAAATGCAATTTACATATCACCGCCCATGCCGTGGAAAACAGGTAAACATCGTTGTAGGGTTTCTACACCCATTCATACTCATCCTGCAACTTAACACTCATACTTCCGGGTGTAAATATTATCCGCATTTTGTAACCTTACTGTCGGTTTCAATTACTGCATCACATTTCCTTACCCTATTGCCGAGGTTCGAGAATATCTCAAGAGACTGCGGGAAGTATGAGTGTTAAGGTGCAGGATGAGTATGAACAAAAAGGAATTGCTTCCTTCCCTGCGTCTGAGTGGATAGTGCCCCACTAGCTGAGAATAGTGCCCGACTGTCTCCATATTAGGTGGGATACTTTTTTGGATTAGGATCTAGATTTGGGAGGACATATCCCCCTAGAAATACCTCTCTACCCTTCCAGCTCAGGTTAAGTCCTCTTCTCCTGTAGCCTCAGTTCAATACCGCCGCGGGATCGCCACGCTGCCCGTCCACCAGACTCCTTAAAAGTTGTAATCTGGCGGGCAGGGGGCGGTGACCTTCGTCAGAGCGGTGGCAGGACGGTTTGCACCGCCGCGCCACCACTCTGCCAAAAGTCGTAATCAGACCCTTAGTGAATATTTAACTTTACTTTGTGATTTTGCCTATTTGCACCCAAATGTCTACAATACTATTGTTTAAAAGACTCTGTTCAAGGTCTAACGCTTTCAATAATGATTCAATAAAGGTAGATGAGGAGAGAGTTTAAAGCTTTTCATTATGATACCCTGAATGCCTGTAGTGTTTAATGAAATCTTGCGCACTAGATGAAATCCACTGAATATAGTGTTCTAGGAGCTGTTCTAAATATGTTTTACCGACTAATTGAGTTAATTAAATGAGTAGATTGGGAACAGTATTTAATTATGTGAGGAGACATCTCCTAAGCGACATGTTATTGTAAAGTGAAGATCTAAAATGCCTAGGTGGGGTGCCGGGGGAGTGAGGCAGCTGAAGTAATGATTCTTATATTCCTCTTTAGGCTTTTAAACCAACCTCGGGTGTGGAGGTTCGCATACATTACCCGGTTACTTACTGGCAATCTTCATTACTCTGAGTGCAGGTCTTCCAGTTGCAGTCCTGAGCCCTCCCCACTCACACAGGCGAGACAATTGACCTTGATTTTCTCTTAGCTTGAAAACGTCAGGGAGGTGTCATGTCCATTTCCTTCTTTACTGCATGATGGGAATGGAGGCCATATGGGAGGAACTTTCTTTCTTTAGGCTAGGTAATGGTGTTCTGTGAAGCAAAGGGACTGTTCTCTCTGTCAGGACTGCGGCAGGAAGATGGACGAGGAGGTAATAATAATTTTAATGGGAGAGTCGAAAGATATTGGAGCTATGGTGTCTCAATCGTTGCACAAAATGAGACATGGTGAGTTTCCTGTGGTATATGTAGGTTTTCGAGTGTATGCCTCTAGCTTTAGGAACTGTGACTACAAAGCCAACATTTTGCCATGATGAGTATAATTTATGGCCAAAGAGGTTTTGTTAGTAAGATCTTAGAGTTTTAGTGGGAAAGTGATTGCCTACCCCATGACAAGATGGCTAATTGAGTTAAATAATTTAATTATCGATGCTGACACCTGAAGTGACCTGCACAGCTACCATGCTGATTTAGCCGTCCATCCTTGTGAGGTCGGTGGATTGAGCACCATTAAATTGGGGAATTGTAATATGTGTTAATTATTGTGCATCGATAAGGTACAAAATACACCATGGAGTGAACATGAAAACAAATTTTCATTATGTGATACTGTTAAAATTAGCTTGACACATTCATGGGAATTTATTGACACAGATATGCAGAGTATTATTGTAAATAATGGAATATATGGTCGAATTTGACTTTGTTTTAGTAGTGATAGATGATAGTAATAGTAGAGATTTTAGTGAATATGTTAAGAGTGTTTAAATGAGAAACGTCGAACGCAAGCAAAATTAACTTACACACATTCCTCAGCTGTATAGTGGGAGAGACTAATTTTATTATACATAGATTATAAAATAAGCCAGGATATTTTAAAACCGAAATATTACAGTTGTACCAAGACTAGTTAAAGGAAATTCCAAATTGTATCTCACTGCAAGATTTGCAGGTTTTTGCCAGTTAACCAATGTGAACATAGGTTTATGGGGAAGTACAGAAATATGGTCCATCGCCATGTGGTACTGGGAGTATCACATGCTGCTGTCTAGCAGACTAGAGCCTAGCAGAGGAGAGGCTCTGTTTGAGGGTGGGCCTGATGCAGAAGTCTATGCTTGGCCCTGATATATACAGAAATGGTTTAGAGGGTCACTGCCTGCAAGAGTTGCAGTAGGTGCCAGACTAAGTACCTGCAGGCATAAGTACCCTGGCACACACATTGGAGACCGACGGCTCTTTCATACGCACGAGGCAGCTGTGTACCTGTGATCAACACCTGTATCTTATCTTTAACTTTTTATACTATCTTTAAGCTTTGCGTCCCGGCTATCAAGTTGCCATGAAGCTAAGGCATACTGGAGACAGCCTAGCAACCACATTTAAAACTGCCCATTATAACAATGGCAATTGTTTCTCTGAACAGCACCCTCATGGATGGCAAGAGGCGCCTTGTGGGGAAAGAGAAACACGGCTGCTGGTCCGCCTCAACATGGTCGTCTTATTTGTGAGTCCTTGAGGTGGACCTCCAAAGTTGGGCTCATTTCCAGGATTCTCATAACAAATGTCTTTGACAGACTGACAATGTTCTCCCAGGATATTTATGAATGAATGAATGAAAAAACATTTATAAAGCGCACAGCTACTCAGAAAGAGTGTCCTGGCACTGAAAAGACTCTATCAGACCCGCTGCTGCCCCTCGGGCAGGAGACCAAGCATTAGTTACAGAAACGCCAGGTTTTTAGCGTTTTCCTGAACACGGTGACGTCAGACACCTAAGTGTCAAAGGTAGGAGGTTCCAGGCGCGGGCACCCTGCGATTGGAAGGAACGGCCGGCGGAGCGGGTGTGGTGTATCCTAGGGATGGAAGCCAAGTTCAGTGTGGAGGACCTCAGGGTTCTTGGAGGCACATAGTGCGTGATGCTCCTTCTGAGGTACTGCACTCCTTTTCCCTGCAGGGCCTTAAAGAAGAGTACCAAGGCCTTAAAACAGATTCTTTTTTTTTACAGGAAGCCAATGTAAGGCCTTCAGGTGAGGAGAAATATGAGTCCTGGGTTTGAGCAGGAGGACCGCTCTTGCGGCCGCGTTCTGGACCACCTGTAAGCGGTTAAGCAGGTATTCGGGGAGGCCTAAGTACAGGACGTTAACATAGTCCAGTCTGGAAATGATTAATGCCTATACAATGGTCTTTCTGTGATCAAGAGGCACGAGGGAAAGAAATTTCCTAAGCATCCGTAAAAGCCCAAAACAGGAGCCTGCAACAGACTGGACCTGTGATCTCATTGAAAGAGTGCTGTCCATCTTGATGCCCAGATTTTTGACAGTGCTTAGAGCGGAGGGGGGAGGTGACATATCCAATGGCCACCACAATTTCCACTCAGCCACGGGTGAGGAGCCAAAGAAGATGATCTCAGATTTCTCAGGATTACATTTAAGCTGGCTCAACCTCAGCCAAGAAAACACCTTCGAAAGACATGAGTTAATCTTTTCACCTTCGAAGTCCGCTCCCTTGTCGCAGGTAAACAGGAGCTGCGTGTCATCCGCGTAAGAGATGATTTTAGCGCTGCACGCTTCTGCTTTTAGAAAGGTTTTCTGTCTGAGAACAGCACGGTTTCAATGGACAGAAGGGATGCTGGAAGCAATGAGGGCCGACGGGCCCATTTGTGGGCAATCGCTTGTGAGTCAAGACCATTGAAAGGTTGTTCCCAATGGAAGAGTTGATGATGGGTCCAGCATTGAGAACACAGCATTCAGCTACAGCGTAAATGGGGCGGTGGTGGAGAGGAGGACAGACAAAACTTCTCATATTTGTGTAAGAAGATCTAATGACATCATTCTCTAAACAACCATTAGCAAAGGCAATAGGTCTTGTCTTTTGCCAATGCAGATTTATTGGCTTCGCAAATGCTTTTTGCCAATGCTCAAGGCTATCAGTTTAAAAAAAGAACATGATGATGAATACTCCTATATGCATCATCACACATGCACATATGCGTCATGATGATATGGATTCGGAGGCCCCCAGTGTCATCAAGCAGTCATGTGAATGTGTCATGACATGGCAGCCATTATGTTTTTTATTTTAACTTACTGTTCCAAGATGGTAGACATCCATCCTGACACCCAGATGGAGGGGAGCCATGGTGGAGCAAGCAGAGGGAGGGTGGGATAAGAACCGACGAGTGGCGAAGGCAGTGGGAGGGGGGGACCAACGGAGGAGCTGTGGGACAGACGGGGCAAAAAATAAAAATAAGATAATAAAAAAAGCGACAAATACCAATCAGAATAGAGAGTGGGTACACGCATGGAATGAGTTGAGGGGGGTTTCAATGGCGAAGCAGCACAAGAGTGAGAGAGCTCGACAGCACATGCACTCTCAGAGAGTTCTGCAAGAAAAAAACAAATAGATCCCTGAATGTAAAAAGTGGACTACAAGTCATCCAATCAAGAGGAGAGGATGTGGCCTAACTGCAAGTGCGGTCGAACTTACCTCTGGGGAACCGGGTTCGAGTCTCGGCAACGACGCTCAACATTCTGTGATTCTGGGCAAATCACTTAATCTCCCCGTGCCTAACAAAAATGAATGTGTCCTTATGTAACGCAACTGGTGCTCATGTAAAGAGCTCTGATACCTTCGGGTCACGTTCGCGCTATATAAAACTCCGGAAAAAAAATGGATGGTAATGAAGTCATGTTGCAGGTGTGTTACAAACACTAAAAGGGAAGGAAATCTATTGACATTCTCAAGAAAGCTAACCAGTGGTAAGCAATGGCCTGACACTAAGCCCACTGTAAGCACTAATTTTTAGAGACCTCCACCTATTTTTCCTCATAAGACATTTACAGGGAGCAAGAGAGGGGAAAACACACAAAAAGGAATGAAGGTGTCAGAGAAAGACTGAAAACCTGTCACAAAGGGAAATATACGAACCTGCAGGGGTGAAATAAAGGCAAAGGGGGTGTCTGGTTGTGATGAAAGAGGCATGAGGGGAATTGAAGACCATGCAGCCTTGATATTTGCTGTGCTGACCGTGGGCTTCTGAGCAGTGTTTTGGGCACCAGCACTGATTCTTTTCCAAATTAAGCACTGCAGAAATCTATAAGCTATATTTCGGCGGACCTAATGAGGCTCCTAATCTTACTACGGACGGCCTGGTTGCATCTGCCTGGCAGTAAAAGCATGCGATGTTACCCGCTTTCGTCCTTCCGCTTATTGCTTTCATCCTTCCGCTTATGCCTGCTGCTTTAATACCCTTCATGCCACCTTTGCCTCCAGCAGCTGTGTTTTTTTTTTTTGCAGTTTAATTTAGCGCCACCTCGACCTGAAGGTATCGGAGTGCTTTACATGTTCACCAGTTGCATTAAACAAGGACACATTCATTTTTTGTGGATTAAGGGCGTAATTTCGAGTTTGCCGGTCCATCGGACCGCCGAACCTGTGGTGGCGGTGTGGCCGGTGGTCCGACCGCTGTATTTTGAGTTTGCCGGTTGGACCGCCACAAAACCGCCGCAACCACTGGGGATCATAGAACCCACAGCGGTGGTGCAGTGATGTGAGGCTGTAATATGCTGGCGGTGCCGCTGCGGCACCGCCAAGCATATTATGAGTTGCCTCACTGCGTCCCATTACATGGCAGTGATCCCACCATGAAAAGGGTGGCGGTGAGGAAACTAAGGGGGCCCTATAGGGCCCCCTGTTGCCTCTGTGCACAGGGGTGCATGCAGGGGAGTACATGGTGTGCCCCCCCCTTGTTTTTTTGCATCACCTGTTCCTGCACAGACAGAAATGCACAACATTGTGCATTCCTGTATGTGCAGGAACGGGCTGTGGCGCTCCTACGGTGGTGCCTTTCTAAGGCTCTTCTATGAGCCTTACACAGGCACCGCCGTGGGACTGCTGCCGCAGGACCGCCCACTAGGATTACAACTCGTAATCCAGCGGGCGGACTGACTATGGGTTTACCGGTCTTGGAGTGGAGCACTGGTGTGGCGGCCCGCTCCAAGACTGCCAAACTCGTAATCAGGCCTTAAGTGATTAGCCCAGAATCACAGGATGTTGAGCCGAAGCTGAGACTAGAACCCGGTTCCCCAGTTTCAAAGTCGGCAGCTCTGGTTGTTACGCTACATTCTCGCCACAAGTTGAAGAGGTAAATCAGGCCAGCAGAGCGAGAGAAATGTGCCGGCAAAAAATTGCCCAGAAGTTGGGGGAGTGCAGTCATGTCAGCAACAATGCACAGCTTTAACCGACACAACCAGGAAATATGGAAAATTAAAACACTACCAGAAGGCAATAAATGAAAATTACATCTCCACATGCCTCGCTGTTATCAGGGAACAAGGAAACCATCCAAACCCTGGAAGACTTTGCTCCGAAGGTGCTAATGAAAGGATTTCACTCCCACTCTCTTCAACTCCAGTTGCGATGTTAGAACACAAATACATAATTACTCACATCTGTGTTATTAAGATTATAAGAAAACCTTCAAGAAATTTTCTGAGGCGTGAAGTTAAGCAAACCAGTCTTGCTGGAGGCTTATTTGCTCAGCTTCACGCTCCAGATCATCTCTTAAAAGTTTTATGTTCTGAAGAACAAAGAAGTGAGTGGGTTTGCGCTTATGTAGTTATATAGCTCTTCATATTTGTATTTAATGTATTTAATGCGATTTTATATAGCGCGAACATTACCCGAAGGTGTCAGAGTGCTCTACAAAAGAACCAGTTGCGTTACATAAGGACTTTGGATTACACGAGTTACATAAGAGATACAAACAGAAAAAAATTGCAAATGTACAAGTTGTAGAGTCACTCAAGGAGAAGATATAAACAGAAAAAAATTGCAAATGTACAAGTTGTAAAGTCACTCAAGGAAGAGATACAAACGGATAAACTCTAAAGTCACATAGGAATGGTAGTAAGTACAAAGGTCTACTACATATACTAGTGGTTAGAGTTCTATATATACAAATAGTAAATTCACATAGGATTACATTTGACAGCGATTAGGCTTGGACAATTATATATTACATATTTACATATATATATATTTATGAGTTACAGAAGCATGGCTCAGGCATAGGGAAAAAGCAGGCAAGGGGAGAGAAATTCAGGGGAGAGAGGAAAGGAATAGGGGAGGTAGAAAGAGAGTGAGGGAGGGAAGAGGTAGGGGAGGGGGTGATGAGAGATGGGATTAGGGGCATCAGCATTATTCACAAACGATGAGTAGATCCGTGCAGAAGAAAGACGATCGAAAGGTCGCCCAGCTAGAGACCGGCGGGACCGGAGGTACGGACCAAGGTCGCTAAGATGGCGGATAGGACAAGAGTGTCTTTAGGAGATGGTTCCAAAATGGCGGGGTGCATATGAGTCCTAGTCCAAAAGTTCAAAAAGATATGCACCAACTACTAAGAAGTACAGAGAAGGGACGTGTGCCCAGAATACTGTGGACAACTTTCTGCCCAGCTCTCACACAGCCGGCGCCGGAGGCTACTGAACAAAGGGGCAGGCCGCCGAATGCCTATGGCGGAGGGAACAGCAGAGCGGGTCTCACCGTTGGGTCTCATGGCGTAGCAGCCGGGTGTGATCAGGCTGTACTCGCAGCAGAGGGCGGCCACCAGCAGCAACCTGGCCTCCATCGCGCCTCCTTGTGTTGTCCCAGCCTGGACCGCTCGTTCCTTCGCCTCGTACGGACACACGGAGAGCCGCCTCAGGCACGGGGACTGCCGCCGCAGAAGCCTCCAGCCATCAGCCTCGAGCACCGCGAGCGCCTTGGGAGGAAGCCCGCAAGGACAATATAGGCGGTTAAAAGGAGCCACTGCATTGTGCGATGACCCCAGGAACTTTCTTTTTTATTTTCCTTCAGGATGCCATCTCCTTTCACCAGAACCACCGGAGCCGCAGAGAGTGGTTAGCGCGGCGTTCTGCTGCCGCTTCCTTCCGAGGCCCTTTCATAGCCCTGACGAGGCACCGAAACGCTTTGGTGAAAGTGGTAGTACACTAAACTATGGGAGAGTGCATGTTTAGAAGGTTGTTGAATTGCAGAGTCTCCTTTTCAGAAGGGTTTCCATAACACTGGGATTGACCCAGAGTTGTGCTCTAATTCTGACTTGGGTCGCAGTGATTAAGGGTGTAGTGTTCCACACTAGTAATAATGAGTCATCTTCTCTTTACCTCTACATAAGTACCTTTTCGTTTCAACCATCTTGAGAAAAGAATTCGATATCTCACATTGGTCAGCATTCCAACATAGGGCAACAGGAAGTTCTAAGGATTACAGATCCAATCTGAAGGAATCATTAACAACACATACACCATCCTTTGTAAAAGTTCGTTCAGGTTTGCCAAATGTGATGCAATTTATGACTTAAGTCCCAAAATCAAACCAACTAGCTGTTACTTTTCTCTGTCCAACAATATTATAAATTATATGATTAAGAACCTATACATCAGAGTCACATTAAACCGTGAACAAGGGTCAGATCTAATGTAAATGCACGTTCATGGTCCCTTTATGTGCCATCATTGCACTGAATCAAAAGTGTAGCACTTTATATAAGAGACAAATTTAAAAGCAGCCATGCTCATGCCACAAAAAAGGTTACATAATTTACACAACAATAATTAGCATAATGCATAGCATGCGGTACGTTTATATATTCTCAAGATTACTAGCCTGGAATGGATGTTGTGCAAATTCATCACTAACTGTTCCTTAAAGTGCGCCCTGGGATATAAAGTTGGAGCCATATTGACCACCAACCAAAAGTGGTGCTGACCTATGGACTCACATAGGAGGCTGCAGTGAATTAGAGGTAAGGAGATTTTCCCTGTACTTTGATCAATGTCATACTGAAACTCAAGGGGGGGGGCCTGCAAACTACATGGAGGGGGCCCCCCACGCTCTGGACCCAGTCAGGAGCTCTTAGGCCCGCCACCCGTGAACAGTGCCAGAGGGAACCTCCTGGAGTTCAGGGCACCTCTGCACCGCGGGAGCTGCAGCTGGCTGATGTGGAGGAGGTTGGTGTGGTGTTCACCGGTCACCGTTGGCTTATGTGCTGCTCTAGCCCTGCTCTACGTTCTATAGGTTGGACCGGACATAAGGCCCTGCTCTTTGCACAGACAATTTCCCCTCCTCTATGAAAGGCATGATTTTTGCCATGCAGCTGCAATGCACATCCTATCCATGTGATATGGTATAAATCTCAAATTTTGCCATGGCACATTTATTTTTGCCTCCTGTGATCTACATTTCCTTCTAATTTCATGTCATCTATCTGGCCTGCTGCTGGAGGACTGGCAGCGATCTGGCAAAGAGCATCTTCTCATGGCAGGCACAACCCTGGCCCGCAACAAACACAAATTGCTCATGCACAGCTCCCAATTTCCTACACCTCTGCCCTGGGGAGGCAAGTCATCAATCCCTGTGTGAAAGCATTGCCCCAACAAACACAAACTGTTCATGGTGAACATCACAATGACCCTCCCTCCCCCCCCAAGAATTGGCCCCTCTTTCCCGTTGAGGTGCAGCAATCATTTCTTTGTGGCAGTGCCACATGTTGTCCCCTAGAACAACAGCACGATGAACTGTCAGGACCAGTGAAAGAGATTACATCTGCTGAAAGCAGAGGAAGTAGTGAAGGGCATGGCAACCTGCTTGATCAACCCTCCCCCAATTCCTGTAAAAGCACCTCCTCTGCTGATATGTGTCTATGCAGGAATTAAGCTCTAGCAGCCCTGACATGGAGCTGCAAAAAGCAACTGCAAAGAGCATCTGCGAATGCCAATCACTACTGCAATGTGTAAATCTGCAAAGCCATAATCTGCTGCCTGATCACAATGTGAAATAAACTTAAAATAAGCAAAGACTGACTCAATGCAACCAAAGGTTGTAGCAGCTTACCCAAAACCACTCTTTGTACCAAACCTAACAAACAATGTGTGATGTTCTTCATTACATTTCATTGCATTTGTACGTTTTCTGTTTCCATGGCTTTATCCTGCTGCTGCAGGATATTCCATTTAGAATGTATATAGTTGAATCTTCTGTTCATTGGCAGTTGATTCCTGAAGTAGTTCTTGGATGTGGCTGGAGTTTCTTTTTGGTAATAAGAACCAATTTTATTTGAACCTGTTCCTGATGGACTTATTTCTTCAAACTGAACTTTTCTACACAATCCCTTATCCTTTCTCTTTCCTCTCTCTTTCATTCTAGCAGCAACATCTAACATCAAGAAATAACTTTATATTATAGTCTAAAAATTGATGCAGGCAGCTTCTCTTACACTAAAAATCTCTACTAATAATCGATTTGAACAATAATAAATCCCCAATTTGAAATATGTATGGTGAAACCCATAAAGATGTAAGTATATGCCTCAGGTTGTCGCGATGAGTCTAGACTAAGCAAACTTGTTATGTCAAGAATAAAAGGTTAAGTTGGAGTTCTTGGAGTAATGAAGAGCTGGAAGAGCAAACGAAAAGAGGAAGAAGATGGTGGTTGCATGCTATTTATGGACTGGAAGATTCTTTGTTGATTATGATGTTGTTGGGTTCCATGAGCTTTTAATGGTGCTGCTCAGAAGTGGGAAATAAAAGTTAAATGCATAATGCTAGCCTCCTGTATTGACATAAAATTGTATGACAAGTGTGTGGAATCTCTAGGTGAGGGTTAGGCAGACCCAGATGATACTTTGGGAGGTTGGTCATACCTCTGACGTTCCTACTGACACTGGCACATAATATTCCTTTAGCAGGACACTTAGGCCAAAGTAAGACTTGGGACAGGCTTGTCCCTCACTTTCACTGGCCTCATATGTCAGAGGACACAAAGGAGTTTTGTCGCTCCTGTACCACCTGTCAAGCCAGTGGTAAGGCTGGTGGTACCACAAAGGCCCCCCTGATACCACTACCTGTGGTGGGGGTTCCCTTTGAGAGGGTTGGGATTGACATAATCAGTTCCATGGATCCTCCAACTGCATCTGGGCACAGATATATTCTAGTGGTGGTGGACCATGCCACTAGGTACCCAGAAGCAATACCTCTTAGAACCACCACAGCTCATGTGGTGGCCAGGGCCCTCCTGGGAATTTTTTCCAGAGTGGGTTTCCCTAAGGAGGTCTTAACTGACAGAGGTGCAAACTTCATGTCTAGTTATATCACTGCTATGTGGAAGAGTGTGGAGTGAATTACAAATTTACCCCACCCTATCACCCACAATGCAATGGGTTAGTTGAAAGGTTCAACAAAACCCTGAAGGGCATGATCATGGGCCTCCCAGAAAAGCTTAGGCGAAAATGGGATGTCCTGTTGCCCTGCCTTCTCTTTGCCTACAGAGAGGTTCCTCAGAAGGGGGTTGGCTACAGCCCTTTTGAACTTCTGTTTGGACATCCAGTTAGGGGTCCCTTGTGTTTAGTGAAGGAGGGTTGGGAGTTACCTCTCAAACCACCTAAACAAGACATAGTGGACTATGTACTTGGTCTCCGCTCCAGGATGGCTGAGTATATGAAGAAGGCAAGTAAAAACCTTGAGACTAGCCAAGAATTACAGAAAGCTTGGCATGACCAAAAGGCTGTATTGGCAGTCTACCAGCCAGGACAGAAGGTATGGGTGTTGGAGCCTGTGGCCCCAGCAGCTCTCCAGGACAAATGAAGTGGAACCCATACCATTCTTGAGCAAAAGGGAGAGGTTACCTACCTGATGGACCTTGGAACTCCCAGGAGCCCCCACAGGGTGCTCCATGTGAACAGGCTCAAGCCATATGTTGACAGGGCAGACATGGAATTGCTCATGACTACTGATGAGGGACAGGAGGAAGAGAGTGACCCACTCCCTGACCTCCTCTCACAGAACCCTGATGATGGCTCAGTTGATGGTGTAGCCTTGGCAGGCAGCCTCACTGAGCAGCAACAGACTGATTGCAGGAAGGTCCTCAATCAGTACAGACATATGTTTTCCCTGACTCCTAGTCAGACCACCTGGTGTACCCATGAAGTAGACACAGGTGAAAGTCTGCCTGTTAAAAATAAGATTTACAGGCAACCTGACCATGTCAGGGACTGCATCAGGACTGAGGTCCAAAAGATGCTGGAATTGGGAGTGATTGAACCCTCAGATAACCCTTGGGCTAGTCCAGTGGTCCTGCTTCCTAAACCTCATACCCAGGGTGGTAAAAGAGAAATGAGGTTTTGTGTAGACTACAGGGGGCTCAATGCAGTCACTAGGACTGATGCTCACCCTACTCCTAGGGCAGATGAACTTATTGATACTTTGGCCTCAGCCAAGTTCTTGAGTACATTTGACCTCACTGCTGGTTATTGGCAAATCAGACTAGCTGAGGATGCCAAACCCAAGACAGCATTTTCAACCCCTGGTGGGTATTATCAATTTATTGTGATGCCCTTTGGCTTGAAGAATGCACCTTCCACATTTCAAAGGTTGATGAATAAAGTTATCACAGGCCTGGAAGACTACAGTGCAGCTTATCTAGATGATATTGCTGTCTTTAGTTCCACCTGGGAGGATCACCTGGTCCACCTGAGAAATGTTCTAGAGGCCCTGCAAAAGGCAGGCCTCACTATCAAGGCCACCAAGGGCCAGATAGGGCAGAGTAGGGTTGTGTACCTGGGCCACCTTGTGGGTGGAGGCCAGGTGCAACCATTGCAGAGCAAAATCCAGACCATCATGGACTGGGTTGCTCCTGTGAGAAGTTGGCCTGGCATATGCTGTCCACTAATTATAGTGGGCACCTTGCACCAGTCCAAACAACCCCTTATTGGAGATAGGTTAAAGACAACCTTATTGAAAGCTATCCTAGTGGTAGCTATGGAGAGCAGCCTTCAGGCTAAGTCTTGAAGGAATGTAAAGCAGCTTGTTTTACCAGTCTATAATCTCTTGAGTGACCAAATGAAAGAGCACCACACCAGGTATATATTCAAAATATATGTATTTATTGCTAAACACACCCCTCTAGTCTCTTTATGAGGCTAGAGTTCGAAATACACAAGTTATAAGTTATTTAAACACAGTAATAGCACAAATACACGTTTGGGCCCTAGGGGCGTACCAAACCATATACCAATAAAGTGGTATAAGAACCACGACTGAACTAGACACTAGGCCTAGAGCCTCTAGAAGTGCTTGGACCACAAGGAACCACCCAAGGTAGTGACACAGGGGACCCACGGGGGACGCGTGCAGTGTAAATACACAACCGCGATACGCCGTTAACTTCTATGGAGAAAGTCGCGATCAGGAAATTAAAGAAAAGGGACACTTAAAGGAGGACTTGGAGCAAACCCTTTGAGAACTAGGTCGTTCTAGAGTCTCTACCCACGGGAGCACCGGAGTACTCGTGTTACCTCACCCAGGGAAGCCGGGTGCATAGGTGCCTTTCGGGGTCGGGTTTCGTCGTCGATTTGAATGGCGATCTGCTACAAAGTGCTGCTGGCGACCAAGTGGAAAGTGTCCGGGTGGATCCAAGAGTGGATCGGAGATCTGAAGAACCTGAAAGCAGAGGGGACAGAGTCTGGGTCACTAGCCAGTGACCAGGAAGGCGATGAGCGGATGCCCACCGATGTCGAGTGCTTCAGGTAGGTTGACAGTCGTCTTGACTCTTCAGCCACGAGGTCCAGGAGGCGTTGTTGGTGACCAGGAGCAGGATTCGGACTGGTACATAATGTTTGTCGAGTGCTGAGGTGTCGGCGACCAGATTGGACCCAACAAGCCTTGGCAACGGCAAGTCTTGATAAAAGTAAAGAATGACGATGATGCAGACCAGCAAGGTCTGAGGAACTCACCCAGCGAGGCTAAGTGAGGGCAAGCCTGGAGCAACCAGGGTGCCGAAGAAAAAAAGGATTGGCCTTCGTGAAGGGCTACTAGCCAACGGGCTAGCGACCGCGAAGGAGCCTCGAGACATTGCACGTGGAGCTGGCTCACAGGACACTCGTGGAGTGGAGGCCAATGATCTTCAGTGCAGTTGGTGCTGGAGGCTAGGGCTACTAGGAGCCCAAAGCACGACTTCGTGGGAGACCCAGAAGAGGATGCACTAGCAAATGCGTGCGGTATCCAGGGGTCACGGTTCCACGTTACCCACGACAGCTACGGGCCTCAGCTTTGCTGGGGACTCAGGGCAGCCTCGGGGAAATCTGGAAATCCATGTCTGGGGATGCAAAGACTTCGGCGTCCGACGGGAGCTTAGGCGATGCAGACCGGACAATTGCTTCTTTGGTGCCTGCCAAGCAGGGAGTCACACCTTGACCCCAAGGGAGATTCTTCTGTCCTCTAGTCTTGAGTAGAGCGTCGAAGGTCCAGGATTCTGTTTCAGAGTTTCGTCCAGGGATAATCTAAAGTCCTAAGGACTGGGTTCCTATACTTATACCAAGTTTAGGGGTTGGACTACTCTGTGGCCCCACCTATGGGTGGGTCAGGGCAGAGGGGTGGCTACACCCCTTTCCCTTTGTCCAGTTCGCGCCAAAGCAGGGGCTGCAAGCCCCTGATCCGGTTTGAACTGGGGTATGCACAGGGACACCAAGTGTGCCCCCAGTGCAGGACTTCAAAGCACCCGAAAGTGCTCCCGCCCAGCCCCAATACACATTATCCTGTCTGGGGAGGTGGTCACACCTCCCTGGGACAGGAAACCTATTGTCCAGGCCTCCCCTGCCGGAGTTTCGTCCAGCAGCAGGAGGCCAGACTTGTGTTTGTGGCAGCAGCATCCATTTTGTGATGCCAGGGCTTTAGAAAGAAGTTACCGGCCAGGCCAGGGTTAACATGTCTCTCCCTCTAGTAGGGTGGAATGCTACCCCCGCCGCCAGAATTGGCGGGGGGGTAGTATTCCAAGATGTTTGACACCAAACACGACATGTTTAGGTGCAGCCATTCCAAAGTTAGCATTTAACGCGAGGTTATAATGCGCTTAAGAGTATATGGTCAGGCTGCACTACAAACAGCATCAGAGAAGGGTCTCCGTACACTGCAGAGGGGCCCTGCTCATGCAGGGGCACCCTCTCACATAGGAACCATGCACTCTGCCTTCAGGATTGATAAGGCCTGCCATAGGAGTGACTTATAGGTTTATATGTGTGTATGTATTTAGTGATATAGGTAACCTATATCACAGTAAGGAGTGCATGCACCACCTTACCCAGGCTGCAGTAGCAGACCTGTGGTGTCAGTTTGGATGGCCTTCCAGGGGTGGCATAATACATGCTGCAGCCCCTGGTAGGCCTCTGAGGTACCTATGCCCTTGGTACATAGTATACCATATACTAGGGACTTATAAGGGCACTCCAGATTCCAATCAGTGATGTGCCTAAGGCACATGGAAACCATTTTAGAGAGGAAGCAGCTAGGCTGGGGTTCTGATTAGCAGGGCCCCAGCCAGACTAATGTCGAAAAACAGTGAAGCATCAGCAAAAAGTGGGGGTACCCATGTGAAGCAGATCCTACTCTCCTACATAACCCCCCCAAACGTAGGGACATTAAACTAACCTTGCCCAGTTAAGTCTTCATGTTCTAAGTGGAAGTACCTAGAGAGTCCATCTGCATTGGCATGGTTACTCCCAGGTCTATGTTCCACTGTGAAGTCCATCCCCTGTAGGGAAATGGACCACCTAAGCAGTTTGGGGTTTTCACCCTTCATTTGTTTTAGCCATAAGAGGGGCTTATGGTCTGTTTGAACAAGGAAGTGAGTACCAAACAAGTATGGCCTCAACTTCTTCAGAGCCCAGACCACAGCAAAGGCCTCCCTCTCAATGGCTGACCAACGTTTCTCCCTAGGGGTCAGCCTTCTGCTAATGAAAGCTACTGGCTGATCCTGACCTTCTTCATTCAATTGTGACAGTACAGCCCCTACCCCCAATTCAGATGCATCAGTTTGAACAATGAACTTCTTGGAGTAATCAGGACTCTGTAGAATGGGAGCAGTGCACATGGCCTGCTTCAGGTCATCAAATGCCTTTTGACAGCTAACTGTCCACTGAACCTTTTTGGGCATTTTCTTAGAAGTTAAGTCATTCAGGGGTGTCACTATTGATCCATACCCCTTGACAAATCTCCTATAGTACCCAGTCAGCCCTAAGAAGGCTCTCACCTGAGTCTGGGTAGTTGGAGCAGTCCAGTCCATGATAGTCTGGATCTTGCTCTGCAAAGGTTGAACCTGGCCTCCACCCACAAGGTGGCCCAGGTACACAACCTGACTCTGCCCTATCTGGCACTTAGTGGCCTTGATAGTCAGGCCTACCTTTTGCAGGGCCTGTAAAACATTCCTGAGGTGGACCAGGTGATCCTCCCAGGTGGAGCTAAAGACAGCAATATCATCTAGATATGCTGCACTATAGGCTTCAGACCTGTGAGAACTGTATTCACCAACCTCTGGAAAGTGGCAGGTGCATTCTTCAGACCAAAGGGCATCACCACAAATTGATAATGCCCACTAGGGGTTGAGAATGCTGTTTTGGGCTTTGCAGTATCAGCTAGTCTGATCTGCCAGTAGCCAGCTGTCAAGTCAAATGTGCTGAGATATTTGGCTGAGGCCAAAGTATCTATGAGCTCATCTGCCCTTGGTATTGGATGGGCATCAGTCCTAGTGACTGCATTGAGACCCCTGTAGTCCACACAAAACCTCATCTCTCTTTTTCCACCACTGGTGTGAGGTTTTGGCACAAGGACCACTGGACTAGCCCAAGGGCTATCTGAGGGTTCAATAACTCCCAACTCCAACATTTTCTGGACTTCAGTCCGGATACAGTCCCTGACATGGTCAGGTTGCCTATAAATCTTATTTTTAATAGGCAGACTGTCCCCAGTGTCCACTTCATGAGTGCACCAGGTGGTCTGACTGGGTGTCAGTGAAAACATGTGTCTAAACTGATTGAGCACCTGTCTACAATCAGTTTGTTGCTGGGCAGTGAGGCTGCCTGCCAAGGCTACACCATCTACTGACCCATCGTCAGGGTTCTGTGAGAGCAGGTCAGGGAGTGGGTCACTCTCTTCCTCCTGCCCTTCATCCGTAGCCATGAGCAAGCCCATGTCTGCCCTGTCCACATATGGTTTTAACCTGTTGACATGGAGAACCCTGTGGGGACTCCTGGGTGTTCCTAGGTCTACTAAGTAGGTAACCTCACCCTTCTGCTCAACAATAGTGTGGGGTCCACTCCATTTGTCTTGGAGAGCTGCTGGGGCCACTGGCTCCAACACCCACACCTTCTGTCCTGGCTGGTAAACAGTCAGAACAGCCTTTTGGTCATGCCAGGCCTTTTGAAGTTCCTGGCTAGCCTCAAGGTTTTTGGTTGCCTTTTTCATGTACTCAGCCATCCGGGAGCGGAGACCAAGTACATAGTCCACTATGTCTTGCTTTGGGGGCTTGAGAGGTAACTCCCATCCTTCCTTCACCAAGCACAGTGGACCCCTGACAGGGTGGCCAAACAAAAGTTCAAAAGGGCTGTAACCAACCCCTTCTGAGGCACCTCCCTATATGCAAATAAAAGGCAGGGCAAGAGTATGTCCCATCTTCGCCTAAGCTTTTCTGGGAGCCCTTTAATCATGCCCTTCAAGGTTTTGTTGAATCTCTCAACTAAACCATTGCATTGTGGGTGATAGGGTGTGGTGAACTTGTAAGTCACTCCACACTCCTTCCACATTGCTTTTAAGTATCCAGACATAAAGTTAGCACCCCTGTCTGATACTACCTCCTTAGGAAAGCCCACTCTTGAGAAAATTCCCAGGAGGGCCCTTGCCACCACAGGTGCTGTAGTGGTCCTAAGGGGTATAGCTTCTGGGTACCTGGTGGCATGATCCACTACCACCAGGATAAACCTGTGCCCAGATGCTGTTTGGGGATCCATGGGACCAACAATGTCAATCCCCACCCTTTCTAAGGGCACCCCCACCACAGGTAGTGGTATTAGGGGGCCTTTGTAGTGCCACCTGCCTTGCCACTGGCCTGGCAGGTTACACAGGAGCGACAATACTCCTTGGTGTCTTCAGACATGTGGGGCTAGTGAAAGTGAGGGACAATTCTGTCCCAAGTCTTGTTCTGGCCCAGGTGACCTGCCAAGGGAATATCATGGGCTAGGGTCAATAGGAAGCCCCTGAACTTTAGAGGTATAACCAACCTCCTGGTAGCACCAGGCTTGGGGTCTCTACACTCTGAGTACAGGAGTCCATCATCCCAATACACTGTATGGGGACCACTAGCTTTCCCAGCAGCCTCAGCAGCAGCTTGCTGTCTGAGGGGTTCAAGAGAGGGGCAGCTCTGCTGCTCCTGGCTCAGATCTGCCCTGTAAGGTCCCCCTGTCCCCAAGAACTCAACCTGGTCAGGTTCAAGCTCCTCTGGGACAGTTCCTTCCTCAGGACTGAGATCATCACCCTCTAGGGACTGATCTTCCTTCTGAGCCAAGGGGGAAGGCACTGCCTTAACCCTACTACTCCTCCTCTTGGAAGGCACTTGGTCCATTCTTCCAGAATCCAAGGCCTGTTCAGTGCTAGACATTTTGGCTTGTGACCTGGTCACAGCAAACACATCTGCAGGGATCCCCAGCATTTCTGCATGGGTCCTGAGCTCCACTTCTGCCCAAGCTGAAGTTTCTAAGTCATTGCCAAGCAAGCATTCGACTGGTAGGTTTGCACTCACCACAACCTTCTTAAGGCCAGTTACCCCTCCCCAGGAGAAGTTAACAACTGCCAGAGTATGGTCTGTTCTGACGTTGCTAGCATTGGTCACTTGGTACATCTCACCAAGTATAACTTGCCCAGGATTCACAAGGTCTTGTGTCACCATTGTGACACTTGCCCCTGTGTCCCTAAATGCCAAAGCCTCTCGTCCATTGATTAAAGGCTGTTGTCTGTACTTGCCCAGATTACTGGGACTCACAGAGGAGGTCACATCCATGCCTCCATCACAGACTAACACAGCCTGAGTCAGTTCTCTGACTAGGTCAGAGCCCAACTCAGTACCCAGGGTGAACCCTACTAAACCCTTGGCTGGAGCACTCCCACCAACTGTAACTGTACTAGGGGGAACAGGTGCCTTAGGGGCATTGGTGGGTGCTGGACTTGAGTCTTTGGACTTGGTGCAATCACTGGTCCAGTGGGTCTTTTGCTTACAGACCTTGCACCATGGTTTTCTTTGGCCTTTCCCTTTTGTAGACTGTGAATCCCCACCTGAAGAAGATTTTTGGGGGCCTTGTGAAGACTTTTGATCTTTACCCTTCTCCCCACCCTTTTCAGAGTTCTTAGCATCTTGCTTCTTAGGGTCACCACCTTGGTTCTGTACCTTCTGCCTCACCCTGGTTCTGACCCATTTGTCTGCCTTCTTTCCCAATTCTTGGGGAGAGGTCAGATCAGAGTCCACCAGGTACTGATGCAACAGCTGATTTTGACAGTTATTAAGAATCTGCTCCCTCATTATCAGATTGTACAATCCTGAGAAGTCACATACCTTACTGCCCATCAACCAGCCTTCCAGAGCCTTAGCAGAACAATCCACATAGTCTACCCAGTCTTGAGTCTGTGCTTTTTGGGTATCTCTGAACTTCAACCTGTATTGTTCAGTTGTTAGGCCAAACCCATCAATAAGAGCACTCTTCAAGACCTTGTAATTATCAGCATCCTCCTCTCTTACAGTGAGGAGCTTGTCTCTACCTTTGTCTGCAAAGGAGAGCCACAAGATTGCTGCCCACTGCTCTTGAGGGACCTTCTGTACTTTACAGGCCCTCTCTAGAGCAGTTATCCATTTGTGGATGTCATCCCCACTCTGGTAGGGAGGGACAATCTTGCTCAGGTTCCTATGATCATAGGACCTTTCCCTAACTCTAGGGACATGGCTGCCACCATGGGAATCTAGTCCCAACTTTCTTCTCTCTTTGTAGAGATCTAGGGACTCCCTGTCTATAGCCAGTTGCTGTTTTCTGAGTTCAAGCTGAGCTTCCTCATATTGAACCAGCCTCTTTCTTCTCTCATGAGAGGATTCCCTCCTATGAGATGAGACAGAGGTCCCTATGGAGGTGCCAGAGTGGTTAGACTCCTGAGAAGGAGACCTAGACCTTCTGGGCACACTCATAATCCTTCCTGGGGGACAAAGTGGGGATCATTCTGATCTTCCTCTTCATCGTCCACAGGAGGGATTGGGTTATCCAGGTCAGGGTCATTGTCACCCTCCTGGTCAGTTCCAGAGGGGGGGCTGGGGGTACTGCTACCCCTGGCCCCATCCTAATCTTCTGCCCCACCCTCTGCTCCTACCCCTTCAGTCCCTAAGGGCCTGCTGAGATCATAAGCCTCCAACATCTCTCTAAGATGTTGGGTGGTGGGACTCTGTCCTGTCTTCAATTTCCTCAAGTTACATAATGCTCTCAATTCCAAGTATGGGGGTGTATCATACTTGGAGGGGAGAAGCCCATGGGCTTCTGGCAAGGACTCACTGGGTCCTGGCTTTGAAGACATCACTAGTGAGGTGTGGTGTATGCACTACCTACTCTAGTGTGGCCTACTAAACTCTCTTGAGTTGTAGAAAGGGTGTGCTATCCCTTAACACACAACTCTAAGTTCAGTAGAACTTACTGTATTCTAAGCTTAAATTATATGTACCTTAGGTACCTTTAGTGGTTTTCAGTTGATCAATTCAATTGAGATTATCTGGTAAAACAATAGCAAGCTGGAATCCCACACGCTGCACACCAATGTGAGAAGTTGGCCTGGCATATGCTGTCCACTAATTATAGTGGGCACCTTGCACCAGTCCAAACAACCCCTTATTGGAGATAGGTTAAAGACAACCTTATTGAAAGCTATCCTAGTGGTAGCTATGGAGAGCAGCCTTCAGGCTAAGTCTTGAAGGAATGTAAAGCAGCTTGTTTTACCAGTCTATAATCTCTTGAGTGACCAAATGAAAGAGCACCACACCAGGTATATATTCAAAATATATGTATTTATTGCTAAACACACCCCTCTAGTCTCTTTATGAGGCTAGAGTTCAAAGTACACAAGTTATAAGTTATTTAAACACAGTAATAGCACAAATACACGTTTGGGCCCTAGGGGCGTACCAAACCATATACCAATAAAGTGGTATAAGAACCACGACTGAACTAGACACTAGGCCTAGAGCCTCTAGAAGTGCTTGGACCACAAGGAACCACCCAAGGTAGTGACACAGGGGACCCACGGGGGACGCGTGCAGTGTAAATACACAACCGCGATACGCCGTTAACTTCTATGGAGAAAGTCGCGATCAGGAAATTAAAGAAAAGGGACACTTAAAGGAGGACTTGGTGCAAACCCTTTGAGAACTAGGTCGTTCTAGAGTCTCTACCCACGGGAGCACCGGAGTACTCGTGTTACCTCACCCAGGGAAGCCGGGTGCATAGGAGTCTTTCGGGGTCGGGTTTCGTCGTCGATTTGAATGGCGATCTGCTGCAAAGTGCTGCTGGCGACCAAGTGGAAAGTGTCCGGGTGGATCCAAGAGTGGATCGGAGATCTGAAGAACCTGAAAGCAGAGGGGACAGAGTCTGGGTCACTAGCCAGTGACCAGGAAGGCGATGAGCGGATGCCCACCGATGTCGAGTGCTTCAGGTAGGTTGACGGTCGTCTTGACTCTTCAGCCACGAGGTTCAGGAGGCGTTGTCGGCGACCAGGAGCAGGATTCGGGCTGGTACACGATGTCTGTCGAGTGCTGAGGTTTCGGCGACCGGATTGGACCCAACAAGCCTTGGCAACGGCAAGTCTCAATGAAAGTAAAGAATGACGATGATGCAGAGCATCAAGGTCTGAGGAACTCACCCAGCGAGGGTAAGTGAGGGCAAGCCTGGAGCAACCAGGGTGCCCAAGAAAAAAAGGATTGGCCTTCATGAAGGGCTACTAGCCAACGGGCTAGCGACCGCAAAGGAGCCTCAAGATGTCGCACGTGGAGCTGGCTCACAGGACACTCGTGGAGTGGAGGCCAGTGATCTTCAGTGCAGTTGGTGCTGGAGGCTAGGGCTACTCGGAGCCCAAAGCACGACTTCATGGCAGACCCAGAAGAGGATACACTAGCAAATGCGTGCGGTGTCCAGGGGTCACGGTTCCACATTACCCACGACAGCTACGGGCCTCAGCTTTGCTGGGGACTCAGGGCAGCCTCGAGGAAGTCTGGAAATCCACCTCTGGGGATGCAAAGACTTCAGCGTCCGACGGGAGCTTAGGCGATGCAGACCGGACAATTGCTTCTTTGGTGCCTGCCAAGCAGGGGAGTCACTCCTTGACCCCAAGGGAGATTCTTCTCTCCTCTAGTCTTGAGTAGAGCGTCGAAGGTCCAGGATTCTGTTTCAGAGTTTCGTCCAGGGATAATCTAAAGTCCTAAGGACTGGGTTCCTATACTTATACCAAGTTTAGGGGTTGGACTACTCTGTGGCCCCACCTATGGGTGGGTCAGGGCAGAGGGTGGCTACACCCTTTCCCTTTGTCCAGTTCGCGCCAAAGCAGGGGCTGCAAGCCCCTGATCCGGTTTGAACTGGGGTATGCACAGGGACACCAAGTGTGCCCCCAGTGCAGGACTTCAAAGCACCCGAAAGTGCTCCCGCCCAGCCCCAATACACATTATCCTGTCTGGGGAGGTGGTCACACCTCCCTGGGACAGGAAACCTATTGTCCAGGCCTCCCCTGCCGGAGTTTCGTCCAGCAGCAGGAGGCCAGACTCGTGTTTGTGGCAGCAGCATCCATTTTGTGATGCCAGGGCTTTAGAAAGAAGTTACCGGCCAGGCCAGGGTTAACATGTCTCTCCCTCTAGAAGGGTGGAATGCTACCCCCGCCGCCAGAATTGGCGGGGGGTAGTATTCCAAGATGTTTGACACCAAACACGACATGTTTAGGTGCAGCCATTCCAAAGTTCGCATTTAACGCGAGGTTATAATGCGCTTAAGAGTATATGGTCAGGCTGCACTACAAACAGCATCAGAGAAGGGTCTCCGAACGCTGCAGAGGGGCCCTGCTCATGCAGGGGCACCCTCTCACATAGGAACCATGCACTCTGCCTTCAGGATTGATAAGGCCTGCCATAGGAGTGACTTATAGGTTTATATGTGTGTATGTATTTAGTGATATAGGTAACCTATATCACAGTAAGGGTGCATGCACCACCTTACCCAGGCTGCAGTAGCAGACCTGTGGTGTCAGTTTGGATGGCCTTCCAGGGGTGGCATAATACATGCTGCAGCCCCTGGTAGGCCTCTGAGGTACCTATGCCCTTGGTACATAGTATACCATATACTAGGGACTTATAAGGGCACTCCAGATTCCAATCAGTGATGTGCCTAAGGCACATGGAAACCATTTTAGAGAGGAAGCAGCTAGGCTGGGGTTCTGATTAGCAGGGCCCCAGCCAGACTAATGTCGAAAAACAGTGAAGCATCAGCAAAAAGTGGGGGTACCCATGTGAAGCAGATCCTACTCTCCTACAGCTCCAACTACCCAGACTCAGGTCAGAGCTTTCTTGGGCCTGACTGGGTATTACAGGAGGTTTGTCAAGGGTTATGGATCTATAGTGACCCCCTTGAATGATCTGACCTCTAAGAAAATGCCTAAGAAAGTTCAGTGGACAGTTAGCTGTCAAAAAGCATTTGATGACCTGAAGCAGGCCATGTGCACTGCTCCCATTCTGCAAAGTCCTGACTATTCCAAACAATTCATTGTTCAAACTGATGCATCTGAGTTGGGGGTAGGGGCTGTCTTATCACAACTGAATGAAGAGGGTCAGGATCAGCCAGTAGCTTTTATAAGCAGAAGGCTGACCCCCAGAGAGAAACGTTGGTCAGCTATTGAGAGGTAAGCCTTTGTGCTGGTTTGGGCTCTGAAGAAGCTGAGGCCATACTTGTTTGGCACTCACTTAATTGTTCAGACAGACCATAAGCCCCTCTTATGAGTAAAACAGATGAAGGGTGAAAACCGCAAACTTTTGAGGTGGTCCATTTCCCTACAGGGGATGAACTATACAGTGGAACATAGACCTGGGAGTAACCATGCCAATGCAGATGGACTCTCCAGATATTTCCACTTAGAAAATGAAGACTCAACTGGTCAAGGTTAGTCTCATGTCCTTTCATTTGGGGGGGGAGGGTTGTGTAGGAAAGTAGGATCTGCTTCTTATGGTTACCCCCACTTTTTGCTTGATGTTGCACTGTTTTTGACTAGTCTGACTGGGATCCTGCTAATCAGGACCCCCAGTCTATCTGCTTTCTCCCTTAAATTGTCATGCATGTACTTTGGTACACTCCAGATTGGATACTGGGGTACCCTTATCAGTCCCTAATATATGTGGCATAGGTACCCCAGAGGCCTCCCATGGGCTGAAGCATGTATTATGCCACCCATGAGAGCATGCATGCATGCAAAATGGAACTACAGGTCTGCTACTGCAACCTGTGTAAGCTGGTGCTTGCACCACTTACTTTAGATATAGGTTCACTATATCTATAGGTCACTACACTTAAAACTTATAAGTCACCCCTTTAGCAGGCCTTATCAATCCTGATGGCATGGTGCTGGGTTTTTAGTGAGAGGGTGCCCCTGCATGAGCAGAGCCTCTCTGCAGCCTTCGCAGACCATTCTCCCGGGTTGTCCGTGACTCAGCCGGACATATAGGTAGAGGTGCATTATAACCTCTCGGTAAATGCCATCTCGAAAACGGCTGCATTGACACATATTGTGTTTGGTATCAAACACCTTGGAATCATACCTACACACCGGTAACCGGTGTGGGAGGTATGATTCCACCCTTCTGAAGCGAGCTTCGTGGGGTCACTGGTCTATCCGGTGCCAGCCTTCTCGACCCGGTCAGCACAAAATAAATGCTTTCGACCAGAGACACATTTCTGCCCTCCTGCTGCTGAGCCAAGCTCGAGCAGAGGAAGGCAGCACAATAGGCATCTTGTCACAGGGAGGTGTGACCACCTCCCAGACAGGATTTAGTGTGTTGGGGCTGGGTGGGTGCACACTGAGAGTGCCTGAAAGTCTGCACTTGGGGCACATTTGGTGTCCTTGTGCATAGTCCAGCTCAAACCAGTTCTGGTAGCCATTGGATCCTGCTCTGGTGCAAAACTGGACAAAGGACATGGGTGTAACCACCCCTCTGTCCTGACCCTCCCCTAGGAGGGTCCCCCAAATCTGTCCAACCCCCTCCAGTCTGTAAGACTTTAGATTTTTACGTGGACAAGATTCTACAAGAAGAAACTACTGACCTTCGACCGTCTGGACACTCTGGACTTCGCTGGACTTCAACTGGGCCCGACTTCGTCTCCCTCTCCGTCCAAAGCTTTGTCTGTGCCCTTGCTCCATACAGGCTCCATGCAGAACCTGTGGTGCACTAAGGACAACTGAAGAATCTCCCTTGGAGTCACTCCCCTGCATTTGCAGGCACCTTAATGCAACTGACTGGTCTGCTGCTCCTGAGCTCCTGCAGACTCCGAAGATTTCAGCAACACAGGAGGTAGATTTTCAAAGGTCTTTGAGATTGATCTACCCTCTCAGCAAGTTTGAGGCCAGTATCCCTCGTGGGGACTGCATAACCCGAACCCCTGTGCACCGCGTCCATTTGCAGTTGCATATGCTTTTTGGCAATTCCCGAGCTTGTGCATTGGACTCCGTGTAGTCCTGACCCTGAGCAGTATTTGTACCAAAGAACTCCGGCCTCCTCACACCGAGTGCTCCGTGGACTGGTACTTTGCAATCTTGCTTGAGGTCCCCTTGTGACTCCTGCTCATTTGGCCTGTGGGTCCTCCTGAGGGTCATCTTGATTTCTGTTGGGCTTTCCTGATTGCTCCAGATGTGCCCTGACTCTCCATTGCTTAGTGAGTCCCCTGGACCTTGCTGGTCCACACCGTAACTTGCTTGACCTTCCTGTGTGGGTTGCTTTTGCCAAGGCTTGTTGGCGCTCCAGCCAGACACCGACCCCTCAGCACTCGACATCCTTTGTGGGACAGCTCACCTCCTGCTCCTGGTTGTCCTCGACGTCTCCTGGTCCTCGTGGCTGCAAAGTCAAGCATCCCTTCTTCGCACCTGAAGCACCTGGCATCGGTGGGCACTCGTCTACCGAGCCCCTGGTCCCTCTGAAGTGACCCAGACTCTGTCCCCTCTGCTTTCAGGTTCCTTCCTTCCAGAATTCAGGCTTGGATTCCACCGGACCCTTTTCACCTTCACGGCAGCAGTACTTCTTCACAGCCCTCCATTGAGAGCGACGGCGGTTTCCGACACCACTCCAGGCCTATGCACCCGGCTCCTCTGGGATAGGTAACTCGGGTACTACGGTATCCACGGGTGGGGTGGCTCTCTAACCTCTTAAGTTCCAAAGGGTTTGCTCGAAGTCCTCCTAGAAGGGTCCTTAAACTTTAAAACTGTAACCGCGACTTCCCCATAGAACTGTACGGAGCCCGCGGTCGTGTTAGCACACTGCACCCGTCCTCCGTGGGGTCCCTATCTACTCACCTTGGGTGGTTCCTTGGGGTCCCAGAGATTCTACATGCTCTAGACCTTGTCTTGACTCAAGTCGTGATTGTTATACCACTATTTTAGTATATGGTTTGTCTCCCCCTTGAGCCCACTGTGTATTGTGCTACTTACAACTGTTCTATTGGTCTTGTATTGTGTGCTTGGTGTTCTATCCTTGTGTAGAGGATATTAGAGAGTGTTATATTAATAAATACATATTTTTATGTAACTACTGTGTGGTTCTCCTTACATTTGGTCAATACAGGAGGTGATATTCTGGTAAAACAAGCTGCTTTACATTCCTTCAAGATTAAGCCTGAAGGCTGCTCTCCACAGCTACCACTAGGATAGCTTTCTAAAGGTTATCTTTGACCTCATACATCATAAGGGTAGTTTGGACTGGTGCAAGGTGCCCACTTTAATTAGTGGACAGCATATACCAGGCCAACTTCTCACATTCCCGACACCGTAGCTGGCCCGCATCCTCGTGGTTGGCCTGAACTGTTGGATGTGTTTGTTCACAACGCCATGATAACCCCAGACAGAGCTGTCAACCTCAAGGAACTGTCTTTTAAGATTATCCTTGCAAAATTCATATCTTTATTACTGCATGTTTGGATCTTTATCGTTTTGGTCTTGTTTAAGACAGATAAATATTGGCTAATTTTCTAAAACAGGTGTGGTGTCCTTTTGTAGTGTTTTCACTGTGCAAATGATTTACACATTGCCTCTGAGATAAGCCTGACTGCTCATGCCAAGCTACCAAGGGGGTTAGCAGAGATTATTTTAGAAGTGTAAATCTCCTTGCCCTGACTAGAAGAAAGGGTCCCTACTTGGACAGGGTACAAACCTGCCCACCAGAGACCCCCATTTCTAACAGCTACCAAAAGATGAAAGTAGGTTCTATGAACCAATTAAAGTCATGGACGTGCTGAACAATGACATATGACTAACTGATGGAAGTGTGTGTAATTTAAAAAGAATAGCTAAGTGTTCTGTTCCTTCTTCCACAAGAAATAATATTTTGGATAATAGGTTTGTAATGGATGAGAACAATGTTGACAGAAATGTTATTGGAGATACTGTACCTGTACATAATGGTGGAAGTGGATTAGATGCACGTACTAATACAGACAGAGAAGTTTCAGACAATGTTTTTTTCTCTAAAGAGTCTAATGACAAAGAGTCTTCCTCTCAAGAAAAGTGTGACCCTTCGAAAGAGAGAGAATCCAAAAGAGAGAAAGACCACCGGTGTAGTTGGAGGATTATATCTTGGATAATTTTCCTTTATAATTATCTGTGTATTTAATTGCATATCTTGTCACAGATGCAGAGATATATAATTTTATGATGACCTATTTGTTTGGGGGGTATGTAGAAATGTATATTTGTATTTCTCGTTTTATTTGCCTTGTTTGAAACAAAAGGGGGATGTGTTATGTCAAAAATGCTTTAGAATAGAATACAAGAATACTGAGGATGGGTGGAATGTGTGATGATGGATGAGAGAATTGTATGACAAGTGTGGGGAATCTCTAGGTGACGGTTGGGCAGTCTCTGATGATACTTTGGAAAGGTTGTATCTATTTGTACCTGTCTGCCTCTTTTAACCCCTTAACTGCTGGGCCTTTTCCCCCCCAGTGCTGAGCCCTTTTTTGGCTATTTGGGGTAGTTCGCGATTAGTCCTCTGTAACTTTTTGACCACATATGGTATCCACGCCAAATTTGCGTCCTTTTCTTCCAGCATGATGGTGATTCTAAAGGTACCCAGGGTTTGTGGATTCCCCTGGAGGGGATCCAGAAATTAGCCAAAATACAGGTAAATTTTGTTTTTTTTGGGAAAAATGGGGAAAAAGGGCTACAAATGAAAGCATCTGGTTTTCTCCCTGCAAATGGTATCAAAAAAGGGGTTGTGGTGTTGAAATCACCATCTTCCCAGCTTTCAGGGACAAACAGACTTTTGTCAGAAAACAAAACATTTTTACACAGTTTTGCCATTTTTCTGGGACGTAGCACATTTTTGCTATTTTTTGTGCTTTCAAACTCTTTCCAGTTAATGGTAGAAATGGGTATGAAAGCAATAATGGATCTTAGAAAGCTATACATTTTAGAAAAGTAGACAAAATTCTAAATTCATCAAGGGGTCATTTGTGTAGATCCTTCAAGGTTTCTTTATAGAAACTAACCATTGAATATAGGAAAAATTGAAAATTAGTTGAAAAAACCAGACATTTGTGTCAACGTTTTCACCTGTAACTTCTTCTAATTATGACAGCTGTTTGAAAGCAATATACCGTTACATCCGCTGGACCTTTCTGGTTGTGGGGATATATAGGACTTGTAGGTTCACCAAGAACCCGACGAACCCAGAGCCAACAACTGAGAAGCGTCTTGCAATGGTTTTTTATTATGTACCGGGTATATAGCAATTAATTTGGGTAAATATATACATGGAAAAATCTGTATGAAAAACACCTATGTATTTCTTAAATTGGAACAAAATATAGAGTTTAGAAACAGTAGATATTTGCACATTTTCGAAATTGTGAGTACCCATACTAGCATGAGAATTATAGGTCATTTTTCAAAATGACTTCTTTTTTATATATTGTCTTTAATTTGGAAGGCAGAAATGCATTGAAAGTCAATAGGTGATAACAGTTGCTCTACAATTCTGTGTTACCCAAAGTCTCCCGATAAAAATGGTACCTCACTTGTGTGGGTAGGCCTAGTGCCCGCGACAGGAAACGGCCCAAAACGCAACATGGACACACCACATTTTCGCAGTGAATACGGACCCTTTTTTTGCAAAGTGCCTAGCTGTAGATTTTGAACCCTAGCTCTGCCGGCACCTAGGGAAACCTAGCAAACCTATACATTTTTGAAAACTAGACACCCAGGGGAATCCAGGATGAGGTGACTTGGCTGGCTCTCACCAGGTTTTGTTACCCAGAATCCCTTGCAAACCCAAAAAATTGTCAAAAAACCCACATTTTCCTCACATTTCTGTGGTGGAAAGTTCTGGAATCTGCGTGGATCCACAAAATTCCACCCACCCTGCGTTCCCCAACGTCTTCCGAGAAAAATGGTACCTCACTTGTGTGGGAGGCCCAAGTACCCACGACAGGAAACGGCCCAAAACGCAACTTGGACACACCACATTTTCGCAGTGAAAACGGACCCTTTTTTTGCAAAGTGCCTAGCTGTAGATTTTGAACCCTAGCTCTGCCGGCACCTAGGGAAACCTAGCAAACCTATACATTTTTGAAAACTAGACACCCAGGGGAATCCAGGATGAGGTGACTTGGCTGGCTCTCACCAGGTTTTGTTACCCAGAATCCCTTGCAAACCCAAAGAATTGTCAAAAAACCCACATTTTCCTCACATTTCTGTGGTGGAAAGTTCTGGAATCTGCGTGGATCCACAAAATTCCACCCACCCTGCGTTCCCCAACGTCTTCCGAGAAAAATGGTACCTCACTTGTGTGGGAGGCCCAAGTACCCACGACAGGAAACGGCCCAAAACTCAACGTGGACACACCACATTTTCGCAGTGAAAACGGACCCTTTTTTTGCAAAGTGCCTAGCTGTAGATTTTGAACCCTAGCTCTGCTGGCACCAAGGGAAACCTAGCAAACCTATACATTTTTGAAAACTAGACACCCAGGGGAATCAAGGATGGGGTGACTTGGCTGGTTCTCACCAGGTTCTGTTACCCAGAATCCCTTACAAACCTAAAACTTTTTTAAAAAAAACACATTTTCCTCATATTTCTGAGGTGGAAAGGTCTGGAATCTACGTGGATCCACAAAATTCAACCCCCCCCGTGTTCCCCAAAGTCTTCCGAGAAAAATGGTACCTCACTTGTGTGGGAGGCCCAAGTACCCGCGACAGGAAACGGCCCAAAACGCAACGTGGACACACCACATTTTCGGAGTGAAAACGGACCCTTTTTTTGCAAAGTGCCTAGCTGTAGATTTTGAACCCTAGCTCTGCCGGCACCTAGGGAAACCTAGCAAACCTATACATTTTAGAAAACTAGACACCCAGGGGAATCCAGGATGGGGTGACTTGGCTGGCTCTCACCAGGTTCTGTTACCCAGAATCCCTTGCAAACCTAAAAAATTGTAAAAAAAAACACATTTTCCTCACATTTCTGAGGTGGAAAGGTCTGAAATCTGCGTGGATCCACAAAATTCCACCCACCCCACGTTCCCCAAAGTCTTCCGAGAAAAATGGTACCTCACTTGTGTGGTAGGCCCAAGTACCCACGACAGGAAACGGCCCAAAACGCAACGTGGACACACCACATTTTCACAGTGAAAACAGACCCTTTTTTTGCAAAGTGCCTAGCTGTAGATTTTGAACCCTAGCTCTGCCGGCACCTAGGGAAACCTAGAAAACCTATACAGTTTTGAAAACTAGACACCCAGGGGAATCCAGGATGGGGTGACTTGGCTGGCTCTCACCAGGTTCTGTTACCCAGAATCCCTTGCAAACCTAAACAATTGTCAAAAAAACACATTTTCCTCACATTTATGAGGTGGAAAGTTCTGGAATCTGCGTGGATCCACAAAATTCCACCCACCCCGCGTTCCCCAAAGTCTTCTGAGAAAAATGGTACCTCACTTGTGTGGGAGGCCCAAGTACCCGCGACAGGAAACCGCCCAAAACGCACCGTGGACACACCACTTTTTCGCAGTGAAAACTGACCCTTTTTTTGCAAAGTGCCTAGCTGTAGATTTTGAACCCTAGCTCTGCTGGCACCTAAGGAAACCTAGCAAACCTATACATTTTTGAAAACTAGACACCCAGGGGAATTTAGGATGGGGTGACTTGGATGGCTCTCACCAGGTTCTGTTACCCAGAATCCCTTGCAAACCTAAAAAATTGTCCAAAAAACCACATTTTCCTCACATTTCTGAGGTGGAAAGTTCTGGAATCTGCGTGGATCCACAAAATTCTACCCACCCCGCGTTCCCCAAAGTCTTCTGAGAAATATGGTACCTCACTTGTGTGGGAGGCCCAAGTACCCGCGACAGGAAACGGCCCAAAACGCAACGTGGACACACCACATTTTCGCAGTGAAAACTGACCCTTTTTTTGCAAAGTGCCTAGCTGTAGATTTTGAACCCTAGCTCTGCCGGCACCTAGGCAAACCTAGCAAACCTATACATTTTTAAAAACTAGACACCCAGGGGAATCCAGGATGGGGTGACTTGGCAGGCTCTCTCCAGGTTCTGTTACCCAGAATCCCTTGCAAACCTAAAACATTATTAAAAAAAACACATTTTCCTCACATTTCTGTGGTGGAAAGTTCTGGAATCTGCGTGGATCCACAAAATTCCACCCAGCCCGTGTTCCCCAAAGTCTTCCGAGAAAAATGGTACCTCACTTGTGTGGGAGGCCCAAGTACCCGCGACAGGAAACCACCCAAAACGCAACGTGGACACACCACTTTTTCGCAGTGAAAACTGGCCCTTTTTTTGCAAAGTGCCTAGCTGTAGATTTTGAACCCTAGCTCTGCTGGCACCTAAGGAAACCTAGCAAACCTATACATTTTTGAAAACTAGACACCCAGGGGAATTTAGGATGGGGTGACTTGGATGGCTCTCACCAGGTTCTGTTACCCAGAATCCCTTGCAAACCTAAACAATTGTCCAAAAAAACACATTTTCCTCACATTTCTGAGTGGAAAGTTCTGGAATCTGCGTGGATCCACAAAATTCTACCCACCCTGTGTTCCCCAAAGTCTTCTGAGAAAAATGGTACCTCACTTGTGTGGGAGGCCCAAGTACCCGCAACAGGAAACGGCCCAAAACGCAACCTGGACACACCACATTTTCGCTGTGAAAACGGACCCTTTTTTGCAAAGTGCCTAGCTGTAGATTTTGAACCCTTGCTCTGCCGGCACCTAGGGAAACCTAGCAAACCTATACATTTTTGAAAACTAGACACCCAGGGGAATCTATGATGGGGTGACTTGGCTGGCTCTCACCAGGTTCTGTTACCCAGAATCCCTTGCAAACCCCAAAAATTGTAAAAAAAAAACCACATTTTCCTCACATTTCTGTGTTGGAAAGTTCTGGAATCTACGTGGATCCACAAAATTCCACACACCCAGCGTTCCCCAAAGTCTTCCGAGAAAAATGGTACCTCACTTGTGTGGGAGGCCCAAGTACCCGCGACAGGAAATGGGCCAAAACGTATTGAGGGTACATCAAAATTGCCTATCACAAAACAACCTGGTTTTGCAAGGAGGTCACCTCGGTTTTTGGCCCGAGCTCGGCGGCCAGCTAGGGAAACCTATCAAACCCACACATTTCTGAAAAGTAGACACCCGGGGGGTTCCAGGGAGGTATGGCTTGCGTGGATCCCCCAACGTTTTCTTACCCAGAATCCCCTGCAAACCTCAAATTTAGCTTAAAAATCACTTTTTCCACACATTTTTGTGTGGGAAAGTTGTGGCATCACCGGGCAGACACGAATTTCCTACCACCCAGCGTTCCCCAAGGTGTCCCGATAAAAATGGTGCCTCACTCGTGTGGGAGGCCCAAGTACCCGCAACAGGCTAGGGCCCAAAACGTATTGAGGAGACATCAAAATTGCCTATCACAAAACAACCTGATTTTGCAAGGGGGTCACCTCGGTTTTTGGCCCCGAGCTCGGCGGCCAGCTAGGGAAACCTATCAAACCCACACATTTCTGAAAACTAGACACCCGGGGGGTTCCAGGGAGGTATGGCTTGCGTGGATCCCCCAACGTTTTCTCACCCAGAATCCCCTGCAAACCTCAAATTTAGTTGAAAAAAATCACTTTTTCCACACATTTTTGTGTGGGAAAGTTGTGGCATCACCGGGCAGACACGAATTTCCTACCACCCAGCATTTCCCAAGGTCTCCTGATAAAAATGGTGCCTCACTCATGTGGGAGGCCCAAGTACCCGCGACAGGCTAGGGCCCAAAACGTATTGAGGGGACATCAAAATTGCCCATCACATCCGCCGCGTGGCCCATCTGGTGCAAAAGGCTTCCCGCCGCCATATACCCGCCTTCCTTCTCTCCCTCGACGCCGAAAAGGCCTTTGACCGGGTCGACTGGTCATTTCTCAGGGCGGTCCTCCGTCGTATAGGCCTCGGACCGCTCATGATCACCCGTATTATGGCCCCATACGTGGCGCCCACCGCACGTATCCGCATCAATGGTCTCCTGACGCCCTCCTTCTCCATTCACAGGGGCACGCGTCAGGGATGCCCGCTTTCACCGCTCCTTTTTGCACTCACGGTGGAACCTTTGGCGATTGCCGTCCGGAAGTCGGAGGACATCCGGGGCATCCGAATGGGGGGGGGGTTGACCACAAGATTGCCCTCTTCGCAGACGATCTCCTCTTAACACTTACAGACCCAGCAACATCTCTTCCAGCTCTTCTAGATGTACTCGCCCAGTTTGAGCTGATATCAGGTCTTAAGATCAATCTCCCTAAATCATATGCACTCAACCTTACTCTTCTCCCCCAACAACTGGAGGACTTGAGGGATGTTAACCCTTTCCAATGGGCCCCAATCTCGATTCGCTACCTCGGTATTAACATTACGGCTGATCTGGATACATGGACCCAGGCAAACTGGCCGACCTGTAGAGCTTCAATACGAGCTGAACTCCGTCGTTGGAGGTCACTTCCCATCTCTTGGCTGGGTCGCCTTAATGCAATTAAAATGTCAATCCTCCCGAAAGTCCTGTATCTCTTTCAGGCACTCCCCACACCGATTCCCCATAGGGACATCCTAGGCCTTCAGAGGGAGATAGTCGCATTTATCTGGGGTGGGGGAAGATCGCGCCTTTCCGCTAGAGTTCTAATGCTACCGCGAGACCGGGGAGGGCTGGCTTGCCCCGACCTACTCGTCTACTACTGGGCGACACACCTACGCTATATATTGGAGTGGTCGGTTCGTGCAAGTGAAAAACACTGGTTTCACATGGATAGGGCTGTAGCCTGCCGCCCGCTATGGGACTTGGCCTGGTTGCGGAGGAACGCCAGGCACCACAGTGCCTATATCGCTACTCCCACAAGGACGGTATTGGAGATCTGGGATAGAATCGCGGTATCCCGAGGCCTTACCACATTTCCCTCCCCTCTCACACCCTTGGCTCGTAACTTGGACTTCCCCCCGGCTCTCCACCCCTCATCCTTTTCAGCGTGGACGGCTGGTGAATGCCGTATTATAGAGCAACTGTTTGCGGAGGGAACGTTCAAACCATTTGATCAATGCAAGGAAGACTTTAATCTCCCTAGAACCGCGCGCCTAGAATATTTTCAAGTACGCCACTGGCTCAGAGCCCCTTCATACACGGACGGTGCCACGCGTCGGCTTATGCCCTTTGAATCACTAGTCCGCTCTTTTGACGGAACCCGAGGGTTGATCTCCCGGACTTATAAGGTTCTTCAACATTCACACGCAGTGCCTCCACATACCTACCAACGACAGTGGCAGCTGGACCTTGAGAATGATATCCTCCCTGAGCAATGGGAACAGCTGTGGAGAGATATCCAGCGCATTTTTAAAAGCATAACACAGCAGGAATCAGCATACAAAATCATGACTCGCTGGTACTATACTCCCCTTAGACTCCAGAAGATGTTCCCTGGATTTGCCCCTCTCTGCTGGCGATGCCTGGCAGCCCAGGGCTCCTTCCTACACATTTGGTGGACATGTCCACTCATTCTCCCGTTTTGGAAGGAGATACTGAATCACGTTGGGGAAGTGGTGGGGTTTCCCCTACCTAACGACCCGGGGATAGTCATTTTGGGCATTCGACCAACATCTCTTAAAGCAATGACACACACGGACTGGTGCTTGATTTTTCACATGCTTGCTGCTGCAAAACAGGTCATTGCATTACACTGGAAAAAGGCCTACACTCCTCCAACTTCGGTATGGCTCACACGCCTCTGGCATGCCATGGCGATGGAACTTCTGTCCCACAGGTTGGCACACACTGATGCTAAATTCCAACACACCTGGCAGCCCTTGGTCCTACACCTTTCGCGGTTGGAACACGCTCGATCCGTCCCCCCCCCGCTTGAAAGCCCTTCAACTTTTTGACGATCCTATACTCCCAAGAGGGGAAACCTACGAAAACGACATAGGCTGACATGGGAGGGACCCCTATCTCACTTGACGCCTCCCACACTAAGGTCACAAGCCTGTGGTACATGGGGCTTCCCCTTCCTCCCTCCTCTCCCCGAGCTCCCTCCGACCCGGGTGACGCAGCACCGCGCCCCTCTCCCCATCTTTTCCTTCATCTTTCCCTATTTTCTTTATATCCGTCTCTTTTCTACCTTTTTCGTTTCTCTCTCCTTTCCTTCTTTTTCTCAAACAAGCCAGCAATCCTAAAGCTTTTTTTTTAGAAAGCCTAATCACAAACACCATGGGCACCACTGGGTTCCGATGGTCCCAACATGGGCGAAATTGGTCGGCGCACGTTATGCCAGGGCAAACCCCTACCGTGAAACTGCCTCTAAACCGGGTCTCCAGGCCCACGCGTAACTGTGGCGACCCCAACGACCATCCTGAGGAGCGCCCAACATGACACATGGCCGCACCACTCATGCCTACCACTCCAGAGCCATCTGAGCACGACATCTTACATCACCCGACATACTTTACTATCTGAATTCCCCTTGGCTCTGCAACAATGCGCGCCAGCCCAACACAGCCATAGACGTCCTCCTGGCATAGGTTGCCTGAATTTTAATGCCACTAGGGCAACGATCGCACGCACCTGGCCCGACTCCTGTTGCGCCAGATGCGCCAAATCCCTGGCCATGCATTCCTTTGTCAAGCCTTGCTCGTTAACCTCTATAGTCCGCCTACCCTAGGCCATCAGCATATACGACGCCATCTGCCTCCAATGTGATGCCCTATTATGCCTACCACTTGGTAACTGCTGTGTTGAATTTTCTTTTGTTATGTATAAAAAATTAATAAAAGAGATTTAAACAAAAAAAAAATTGCCCATCACAAAACAACCTGGTTTTGCAAGGGGGGTCACCTCGGTTTTTGGCCCCGTGCTCGGCGGCCAGCTAGGGAAACCTATCAAACCCACACATTTCTGAAAACTAGACACCCGGGGGGTTCCAGGGAGGTATGTCTTGCGTGGATCCCCCAATGTTTTCTCACCCAGAATCCCCTGCAAACCTCAAATTTAGTTGAAAAAATCACCTTTTCCACACATTTTTGTGTGGGAAAGTTGTGGCATCACCGGGCAGACACGAATTTCCTACCACCCTGTGTTCCCCAAGGTCTCCTGATAAAAATGGTGCCTCACTCGTGTGGGAGGCCCAAGTACCCGCAACAGGCTAGGGCCCAAAACGTATTGAGGGGACATCAAAATTGCCTATCACAAAACAACCTGGTTTTGCAAGGGGGTCACCTCGGTTTTTGGCCCCGAGCTCGGCGGCCAGCTAGGGAAACCTATCAAACCCACACATTTCTGAAAACTAGACACCCGGGGGGTTCCAGGGAGGTATGGCTTGTGTGGATCCCCCAACGTTTTCTCACCCAGAATCCCCTGCAAACCTCAAATTTAGTTGAAAAAAATCACTTTTTCCACACATTTTTGTGTGGGAAAGTTGTGGCATCACCGGTCAGACACGAATTTCCTACCACCCAGCATTCCCCAAGGTCTCCCGATAAAAATGGTGCCTCACTCGTGTGAGAGGCCCAAGTACCCGCGACAGGCAAGGGCCCAAAACGTATTGAGGCAACATCAAAATTGCCTGTGAGAGCCACGCAAGTCATTCACCCTTGTACTTCCCCCTGTGTCTACTACTCAAAAATGTGAAGGTTTGCCTAGGTGACGACTGAGCTAGGGCAGAAAGTCCCCTGCTACCCATTTTGACATTAAAAAAATCTTAGAAAAGGCCATTAAACCGCCACTAATATAAATCTAACACTAATTTGATAAAGCTAATCCACCACTTACACTGGTTGGTTTTAGCACCTCCAGAAACTCTGGCTTCAAAGCACAAATACTTATCAAAGTATAAAAATATTGAAGCCAAGCCTTCTGAAGGTGAGCCATAAAGCCACTTCACGGCACCAACCGCTTTATGGTCCATTCACACGCCATTCACACACCACACACAAGACTTCCATACCGCCAGCCACGAGCCCAAACAACCAAATCACTTCCACTCACACAAACATACCGCCGCCATGCAAGGGCCCATCACATTCATATGCCACAAGACATAATGAGTTTGACTACATTTTACCACCTGTCAAGTCTCCCCCTCCTTCTTCCTGAACGTAACCGAACGCATGCCGAGTGAGCCTTTACTACTGGCTTCCAAGACAGCCACATGAGGCTCAGGAAGACATGTCTTTCATGCGCCTTTGGCGCACTCACTATGCTAAATACAACTCCTTCCAGTTTGTGGATGCAAGTTGGGGGGTGTACGAGTATGCCGCACAAACATTCCTCGAGCTGAGCAAGCATATCTACCTTTGAAACTAAGGCAAACATGCTGGAAATTTTCAAAAGATAACATCATAAACTATGAACGGATGAATGTGAAACACGGGTAGTCGGTGACAATGTAGCATATGTCCAATCCACCGTTATGTGCAGTGACTGTAATGCACTTATCATACAGCAAACTGACCATCTACTAAGTTCTAACGGAGGATGAACATGGCAAGCAGCATTGACCCATACGTACTACAGTAAATTCAGTGTGAGTGTGGCAGCAATGGATTTGAATCCATGGGTGAAGATGAAGTCTGGACGTGTATCTATACTACCTTTACTATCTGCCTTTGCAATATTCCTCGGAAAGCGCACCTACCATAAGCTGTTCTAACCCGTTCATGTGTCTGTCCTCAGAGTCCTGACTAATCCTGTCCAATTGTTAAGAGACCCTATACTAATGCCTTCCATCTCTAGCTACTTGAAGCTTGAGTGAACATTTCTGTCACGTGCTATCAATGCTCTCACAATGCTCTATCCAACTCCTTCCAGTTTGTGGATGCAAGTTGGGGGTGCCCGAGTATGCCGCAAAAACATTCCTCGAGCTGAGCAAGCATATCTACCTTTGAAACTAAGGCAAACATGCTGGAAATTTTCAAAAGATAACATCATAAACTATGAACGGATGAATGTGAAACACGGGTAGTCGGTGACAACGTAGCATATGTCCAATCCACCGTTATGTGCAGTGACTGTAATGCACTTATCATACAGCAAACTGACCATCTACTAAGTTCTAACGGAGGATGAACATGGCAAGCAGCATTGACCCATACGTACTACAGTAAATTCAGTGTGAGTGTGGCAGCAATGGATTTGAATCCATGGGTGAAGATGAAGTCTGGACGTGTATCTATACTACCTTTACTATCTGCCTTTGCAATATTCCTCGGAAAGCGCACCTACCATAAGCTGTTCTAACCCGTTCATGTGTCTGTCCTCAGAGTCCTGACTAATCCTGTCCAATTGTTAAGAGACCCTATACTAATGCCTTCCATCTCTAGCTACTTGAAGCTTGAGTGAACATTTCTGTCACGTGCTATCAATGCTCTCACAATGCTCTATCCAACTCCTTCCAGTTTGTGGATGCAAGTTGGGGGGTGCCCGAGTATGCCGCAAAAACATTCCTCGAGCTG
>CAWUFW010023740.1:0-70479 GCA_963921515.1 Calotriton arnoldi | reverse complement strand
ACACCCCTACACTGCCCGAACACCACTGCCCTAAACCCTGAAACACCACCCCTAGCACGACCCCCTACACTGCCCGAACACCACTGCACTGCCCTAAACCCTGAAACACCACCCCCTGCACGACCCCCTACACTGCCCGAACACCACTGCACTGCCCTAAACCCTGAAACACCACCCCCTGCACGACCCCCTACACTGCCCGAACACTACTGCACTGCCCTAAACCCTGAAACACCATCCCCAGCAAGACCCCCTACACTGCCCGAACACCACTGCCCTAAACCCTGAAACACCACCCCCAGCAAGACCCCCTACACTGCCAGAACACCACTGCACTGCCCTAAACCCTGAAACACCAGCCCCAGCACGACCCCTACACTGCCCGAACACCACTGCACTGCCCTAAACCCTGAAACACCACCCCCTGCACGACCCCCTACACTGCCCGAACACCACTGCACTGCCCTAAACCCTGAAACACCACCCCCTGCACGACCCCCTACACTGCCCGAACACCACTGCACTGCCCTAAACCCTGAAACACCACCCCCAGCATGACCCCTACACTGCCCGAACACCACTGCACTGCCCTAAACCCTGAAACACCACCCCCTGCACGATCCCCTACACTGCCCGAACACTACTGCACTGCCCTAAACCCTGAAACACCACCCCCAGCACGACCCCCTACACTGCACGAACACCACTGCACTGCCCTAAACCCCTAAACACTACCCCCAGCAAGACCCCCTATACTGCCCGAACACCACTGCACTGCCCTAAACCCTGAAACACCACCCCCAGCATGACCCCTACACTGCACGAACACCACTGCACTGCCCTAAACCCTGAAACACCACCCCCAGCACGACCCCCTACACTGCCCGAACACCACTGCACTGCCCTAAACCATGAAACACCAGCCCCAGCACGACCCCCTACACTGCCCGAACACCACTGCACTGCCCTAAACCCTGAAACACCACCCCCAGCACGACCCCCTACACTGCCCGAACACCACTGCACTGCCCTAAACCCTGAAACACCAGCCCCAGCACAACCCCGTACACTGCCCGAACACCACTGCACTGCCCTAAACCCTGAAACAGCAGCCCCAGCACGACCCCCTACACTGCCCGAACACCACTGCACTACCCTAAACCCTCAAACACCAGCCCCAGCACGACCCCTACACTGCCAGAACACCACTGCACTGCCCTAAACCCTGAAACGCCAGCCCCAGCAAGACCCCCTACACTGCCCGAACACCACTGCACTGCCCTAAACCCTGAAACACCACCCCCAGCAAGACCCCCTACACTGCCCGAACACCACTGCACTAAAGCCTGAAACACCACCCCCAGCAAGACCACCTACACTGGCCGAACACCACTGCACTGCCCTAAACCCTGAAACACCACCCCCTGCACGACCCCCTACACTGCCCGAACACCACTGCACTGCCCTAAACCCTGAAACACCACCCCCTGCACGACCCCCTACACTGCCCGAACACCACTGCACTGCCCTAAACCCTGAAACACCACCCCTCAGCACGACACCCTACACTGCCCGAACACCACTGCACTGCCCTAAACCCTGAAACACCATCCCCAGCACAACCCCCTACACTGCCCGAACACCACTGCACTGCCCTAAACCACCACCCCCTGCACGACCTCCTACACTGCCGGAACACCACTGCACTGCCCTAAACCCTGAAACATCAACCGCAGCAAGACCCCCTACACTGCCTGAACACCACTGCCCTAAACCCTGAAACACCACCCCCTACACTGCACGAACACCACTGCACTGCCCTAAACCCTGAAACACCACCCCCAGCACGACCCCCTACACTGCCCGAACACCACTGCACTGCCCTAAACCACCACCTCCAGCAAAACCCCCTACACTGCCTGAACACCATTCCTCTGCCCTAGACTCTGGAACACCAGCCCCAGCAAGACCCCCTTCACTGCCCGAACACCACTGCACTAAACCCTGAAACACCAGCCCCAGCATGACCCCCTACACTGCCCGAACACCACTGCACTGCCCTAAACCCTGAAACACCAGCCCCAGCATGACCCCCTACACTGCCCGAACACCACTGCAATGCCCTAAACCCTGAAACACCAGCCCCAGCACGACCACCTACACTGCCCGAACACCACTGCACTGCCCTAAACCCTGAAACACCAGCCCCAGCACAACCCCCTACACTGCCCGAACACCACTGCACTGCCCTAAACCCTGAAGCCCCAGCACGACCCCCTACACTGCCTGAATACCACTGTACTGCCCTAAACCCTGAAACACCAGCCCCAGCACAACCCCCTACACTGCCCGAACACCACTGCACTGCCCTAAACCCTGAAACACCACCCCCTGCATGACCCCCTACACTGCCCGAACACCACTGCCCTAAACCCTGAAACACCAGCCCCAGCATGACCCCTACACTGCCCGAACACCACTGCACTGCCCTAAACCCTGAAACACCAGCCCCAGCATGACCCCCTACACTGCCCGAACACCATTGCACTGCCCTAAACCCTGAAACACCACCCCCAGCACGACCACCTACACTGCCCGAACACCACTGCACTGCCCTAAACCCTGAAACACCAGCCCCAGCACAACCCCCTACACTGCCCGAACACCACTGCACTGCCCTAAACCCTGAAACACCAGCCCCAGCACGACCCCCTACACTGCCTGAATACCACTGTACTGCCCTAAACCCTGAAACACCACCCCCAGCACAACCCCCTTTACTGCTCGAACTCCACTGCACTGCCCCAAACCCTGAAACACCACCCCCAGCACGACCCCCTACACTGCCCAAACACCACTGCCCTAAACCCTGAAACACCACCCCCTGCACGACCCCCTACACTGCCCAAACACCACTGCACTGCCCTAAACCCTGAAACACCCCCCCTACACTGCCCGAACACCACTGCACTGCCCTAGACCCTGAAACACCACCCCCAGCATGACCCTCTACACTGCCCGAACACCACTGCACTGCCCTAAACCCTAAAACACCACCCCCAGCATTACCCCCTATACTGCCCAAACACCACTGCACTGCCCTAAACCCTAGAACACTACCCCCAGCATGACCCCTACACTACCCGAACACCACTGCACTACCCTAAACCCTAAAATACTACCCCCAGCACAACCCCTTACACTACCCGAACACGACTGCACTGCCCTAAACCCTCAAACACTCCCCCCAGCACGACCTCCTACACTACCCGAACACCACTGCACTGCCCTAAACCCTAAAACACTCCCCCAGCACGACCCCCTACACTACCCGAACACCACTGCACTGCCCTAAACCCTAAAACACTCCCCCAGCACGACCCGCTACACTACCCGAACACCACTGCACTGCCCTAAACCCTAAAACACTCCCCCAGCACGACCCCCTACACTACCCGAACACCACTGCACTGCCCTAAACCCTAAAACACTCCCCCAGCACGACCCGCTACACTACCCAAATACCACTGAACTGCCCTAAACCCTAAAACACTACCCCCCGCATGACCCCTAAACTACCCAAACACCAATGCACTACCCTAATCCCTAAAACACTACCCCCGCATGACCCCCTACACTACCCTAAACCCTAAAACACTACCCCCGCACGACTCCCTACACTACCCAAAGACCACTGCACTACCCTAAACCCTAAAACACGACCTCCTACACTACACAAACACCACTGCACTACCCTAAACCCTAAAACACTACCCCCAGCAGTACCCCTACACTACCCAAACACCACTGCACTACCCTAAACCCTAAAACACTACCCCCAGCAGTACCCCCTACATTACCCAAACACCACTGCACTACCCTAAATCACTACCCCCAGCACGACCCCCTACACTACCCAAACACCACTGCACTACCCTAAAATACTACCCCAGCACGACCCCTACACTACCCAAACACCACTGCACTACCCTAAACCCTAAAACACTCCCCCAGCACGACTCCCTACACTACCCAAACACCACTGCACTACCCTAAACCCTAAATCTACCCCCAGCATGACCCCCTACACTACACAAACACCACTGCACTACCCTAAAACACTACCCCCAGCACGACCCTCTTCACTACCTAAACACAACTGCACAATTTGTTACAGGCGTTGCAACGCAGGCCTGTGGTGCTTACTGGAAGTACCTAGTGGGCTAGTTGGGCCCCAGGGACCCTCAGGATTCAAGGTGACCTAATCCCCCAACTTAAAACTTAAAACGCACCACGGGGCGCGTTTGCACAGTGGTGAAGGGAGGGGCGGGGCCTCAGGTGACATGTGCGCAAACACGCCCTGTGGTGCGTTTTAAGTTGGGGAATTAATTCCCTTTGAATCCTGAGGGACCCTGGGGGCCAACTAGCCCACCAGGTACCTTCAGTAAGCACAACAGAGTTGCGTTGCAGAGATGTGAAAAAAGGTGCGTGGCCTCGGAACGCCTCTCTGCAACTCAGCTCTGTGGTCCTAACTGTAGGTACCTGGGGGCTAGTTGGGCACCAGGGACCCTCAGAATTCAAGGGACTTAATCCTGCAACTTAAAACGCGCCACGGGGTGCGTTTGCACACGTCACCTCAGGCCCCCTCCCTTCACCACTGTGCAAACGCGCCCTGTAGCGCGTTTTAAGAGGTAGTTTTAATCCCCCTGCCCTATTATGTACTAGGGACTTGCAGAGGAGGTCATGCTAATCACAGGGGTACCCCAACGCATAGTGTTCCCTAGTGTATGTAGGTGTTTTCACTGTATTCTAAGTGTTTTTTAGCATAGCACTGGCTCTGGTTAGTCAGTCAGTTACCACCAGTACCCGTCTGAAAAAGTTGTGGGCACAGGATGATTTTGCAACAAGGCCTCTTTCTGCTCCTCTGTTGGTTCTTTCTGCACATCTTTTGCTTCTTTCTGTGCGTTTTTCTTCTTTCTTCACATGTCCTACCTCTGTAGGCATAGTTAGAAACTAGCATTTAAAAAAACCTTTGAAATTCACTTAAAAAATCATAGGTTTCAGGCATGTTATAGTTAGAAATTAGCATTTAAAAAACCTTTGAAATTCACTGAAAAAACCATAGGTTTCAGACACGTTATAGTTAGAAATTAGCATTTAAAAAACCTTTGAAAATCACTGAAAAAACCATAGGTTTTAGGGACAGTTATAGTTAGTTGGACATTTCACTCGTACAAAACCATAGAAATTCCCCCGTTATAGTTAGTTCAGCTAACTATAACTCGCGCCCGCAATGCACTGCTGATGACGTCACATATTACATCACTCATGACATGGTCAGTGACATCACTGATGACATCTCAAATGACATCACTGATGACATCATCCATGTGATTTCATGCATCTTCTCACACCCTAATATAACTTTTGATACACCCACTCTAAATTACAGACTGCCATTCTCAAAACCATAGACACTCCAACACCAAAAACTACATACCCACTCACTGATTCTTAGGTCTACACACCATCCACTCACTCACCCGTACAGTCACTCATACTTACAGTCACTCAGTACAGGACTATCATATGCACTCATACACCTATATAAACACTCACACACCGCCACTCATCCATAGAGGTACTCACACACCTAGTCAGTCATGCAAAAAACTTAATCACACACCCATTTACTCACCTATACAGTTATACACACACCAGCTCACTTACTCATACAAATACTAGCACATTCTTACGCTCTTATACAATCACTGATACAAGTACACACTCATCCATACAGCCACTCTCACAATCACACACTCTCACTTATAGCCATTTATATACTCCAACACACATATATACTGCCTTGCACATATGTAGTTACTCACACATGTACCACTGAGATATACATTCACTCACTAACACACCCATACACACACTCACCCACCCATACAGTCCATCACAGATGCACTCTTGAAACCATGTACCCAGTGAATCACCAACTCACACATCTATGCACAGAGTCACACACACCCCACCCACACAAACACTCAGGCACCCATACAGATACTCAGACAATCAATCAATAACCCATGTAGACACTCATGTAGCTATTCAGAAAGCCATGCAGCCGCTTACAAACCAACAGACAGACGGATACAGACATTCACACAGTTTAGTCACTAACCCATGCATTCAGTAAGATACATTTAATCACTCACTTGTAGAGTCAGTCACTCACGTACTAAATCATCCATTCAGACACTTATACACCCACTCATTCTTCAATACGCCTTTCCCTAAATATATTAAACATATTTAAACTTTACAGAAACACACAGTCACTGGATGATGTCATCAGTGATGTCATCAGTGATGTCATCAGTGATGTCACTGACCATGTCATGAGTGATGTAATATGTGACGTCATCAGCAGTGCATTGCGGGGGCGCGAGTTATAGTTAGCTGAACTAACTATAACGGGGGAATTTCTATGGTTTTGTACGAGTGAAATGTCCAACTAACTAGAACTGTCCCTAAAACCTATGGTTTTTTCAGTGATTTTCAAAGGTTTTTTAAATGCTAATTTCTAACTATAACGTGTCTGAAACCTATGGCTTTTTCAGTGAATATATATTTAAATTTCAATGAAAACTAAAGGTTTATGTCCGGCCTAAATTGACACAAAACTTTCACCTAAAAAATGCATGTATCTTAAAGGTTGCAGCTGGACACTGATGACGCTCCTCATTTGCAAAACATATTAGAACAATGTGTGTATCTGTATATGATAGGCGATTGTTGAAATATTTCACCCTCCCCAAACATCTAAAGAGTTGGCAAGATAGTAAAGTGCTATGGAAGAGAATGCTGTGGAGCGCAGGGGCGTAGCTTCGGGGGGGGGGGGTGGGTTGTGACAATCCCCCCCCCCCCCAAATAAATGCCTTCTAGGGTCCTTGAGTCGGGTCTCCTATGCCTTTATTGATTTTTCTTGTCATCCTCATTTGACTAAAAGGTTTTAACTGATTGTTTTTTTTAGCAGGAACTTAGACAGAGGCCCACCTAATGAAAATCAGTATTAAACCTGTTACTTGTGGAAACAGTGTATCCCAAACCTTGGTCATCCCTCCACCCTTTGGCATAATATTTTTTTTAGTTGAGAAATGTAGGATTCACACACCCCAAGTATCACTGACTAAGCTACACCCCTGTGGAAGCAGCACAGCGCTGCTGGTACCCAGATTCACCAAGACCTTTTAGAGAGGCCTGTATGCTGCATCGTTTCACTAGGAAGGAACACTGATGATGGACTGGGGTAGTTGGGGATATGGTGCAGAATGAACAACCGAAGGAATCCAGTCGCAAACAGGGAAAAGAGGAAGCGCATACCGAGAGTCTACAGGAGGTAGCCATATATGACACCTGGAAAAGAAAACCAGCCTGACTTAACAGCATAATGGGTATGTTGTCCAGCGTGGGAGGACCATTTATATCATCTATGGGTTCACTTAAATGTTTTAGATAATTTAAAAGGGATAGAATCAGGATGTTAACTTTTTAAAATCCTTTTTCAATTCAAACTGTGGTTCGCGATGTAGATTTCCCCCACCCTCTATGAGGCACATTTATAGATGGTGACGGGCCTCCCAAGCCTGATGAAAGTGCAGCCTAGTGCACGCCAACATTTCTATAGGCCATAGCCTGTGCACAGTGCGGCGCCATGCCCAACAGAAATCTTCTCCAGCTCTGCCTGCACTTGTCTCGCAGCTTGAAGCCTGTCTGCCTCTCTGCGGGGCTGCCCTGTCATGACAATTTGAAATTTCCCGGAAAGAAAATTGGAATGCAATGGCTGAAGGGGCTTCAAGCTGGACCCTGGCTGGTCAAAGGTCACATTTCACCTCCTGCGATGGCAAGATGTGAAAGATCCCCCGTTATGTTGCATTTATTTATTTATGCGTTTTTATATAGCGCGTACTTTACCCGAAGGTGTCAGAGCACTTTACAATAGAACCAGTGCATTAAATGAGGACTTCAGAGTACATGAATTTCATAACGCATACAAAACAGATACATGCCTCTAAACACAAAAAGTAAACGGTACAATGGTGTGTACAAGAGATGTGCAATTTAAACTAACAACGTAGATATAATCTGCCAATATTGGCAGGACGTGAGCACTAAGAATATAGAAATAGCTTAATGAACTTATATAGCATGTCATTATGATAGCGACAATATTATAATAAACCAGAGTACTGGTTAACTGTGCCCGTGTCATGATTGTACACGGCATTCTCTTTTTTAGGTCTCGCCCTGAGCCAGCGCTTGCGCTGGTCTGGGCGAGACAGTCAGTGGGCTTTCAGAAATGCGACCACAGCTTTTTGGCTGGCCTAGAGCGTGCGTGTACGCGCACAGTAACACGCATTCCTCGCATCTCTCCAGGCGCCATCTGGCTTTCATCTCACTTGCTCCTCCCCCTCCCCCACCACAGAGCGCGTCTCGCGGCCGCGCGCGTCTTGCTTGCATCGCGATCGTCTCCACACCTCTCCCTTCAGCGCTGCACCTCCTTTCACCTTCTGCACAGGGCTCCTCCTCTCACTGGCTGCACTCCTCTCCGCCACTAAACGCCTGGACGCTGTTTTTCCCTCACTCGCAGCCTCCATGGTGATCCTGGCGCACTCACTCTCTCCACAGTGCATCCCCCATTCAGTGACTGCTCAGTGCTCTCAAAGTTTGCTGCAGTGGCTGAAAGGCCAAGATACAATACGATTTGCCTGACTTCCCGGGGGCATAATCTAGCAATGCAGGTTGGCCTAATTTGCATGTGGTTGGATGTCTGATTGAGAGGTTAAGTAATTTGCCCAGAATCACAGAGAAGATAAGAAGCACTCTTGTTTACGTTGCCTGCGCTCATGTGCTTACAATGTTTGTTAGCTTTCTTCCAAAGCAGCCTTCACGCCTTTATTTATGAACGGCACCGCTTTCACTTTAAGCGCACCTTTATTTATTTGTGAACGGCGCAGCTTTCACTTTAAGCGCGCCTTTATTTATCTATAAAGTGTTTGTTAGCATCCCGCCAAAACCCCACCTCCCCGCATCTCCCGCTGGGCTGCTTCACGGAGAAGATAAGGAGCGCTCTTGACGGTATAGTCTCCAGGGTAATGGAAAGAAACCCGTCCATGATTGCAGAGTGGAACATGTTCTACGGCGTAAAACATTGACCGGTATTAAAAATACCAACCTTACCCTTGGTGTGCGGAGGGACCCCAGCCTTTCTTTTGAACCACATTTAATCTTTCCTTCTTTACGTGTACCAGCAGCCCACTCTGTATTTTGCTTGCTAGCATACCATAGTATTTGGTTATAATACACCTGGCTTTCTCAAAACACAGGTCTCTTGCACCAAGGACGTCATGTGGGATTCCATTTCTCAATTTCCGGTGGTGCTTTCAGCAGCTAACGCTGTGCACAGTGGTGAGAATTCATTAATCGGCAATGCAGCTCTGTGCCAGTTCGTGACCTTGCTTTCTGCATACATTCCGTGAACTCCATCTCAATATTCAACCATGTAACAATGTGGGTGTTCCTTTTTACCCTTTTGTCCCACAACTCCTAAAGTTTCGGAAGTGCTATTGCGTAATCGTTTGATTGTGAAATCTTGCATAAATGCCACAAAAATTATATTTACTGTAATGTGCGTGCTTCTTTTATTTAAATAATGTTCTTTGCTGCTGACGCTTCTGATTGTGCCGCATGTTCTTATGTATCCCTGTGCATTTTGTTTTTACCTCACAGGATGCTTGTTGACAGCTTAGCATGTCAGAACACCCCTGCCCCCCAAATGGATTTTTGTAAATGTGCTTCAAAAAATATTTACATTTACAACGCCAGTAGATCACAGGTTGATATGTAATACTCCTTGGCGCCCAAGGGACTTGCTCTACTTTCTATTATTGCAAATAATGGTCTTCCCGCCATTTTGAAATACGGTCCCTGCTTCTTATGAAGTGTGAGAAAGAAAAACAGTGGGATTTGTGCACGGCAAACAAAAACACCGCAGAGAACAACACTGCATGGACCGCATTAACACACCACATACAGGGACAGCAAATTTCAAAAGCATGTTGGTAGCTGTGTTTCCTTACAGTTACTAGTCGAGAGACAGCGGTTCGCAACCCCACAATTGGACTGGGAGCGCTCGGTACAATAAAACATAGAGGGCCTAGCGACCCACCCCCTCCCCCTGCATGACTGGAGCGCCTCACTGACCCGGCTGCTCGGCGGCTGCATTAAGGTTGTTACAGGCCGACGGCCAGTGTGTGGGGTTACTTGCTGTGAGAGATTACAATTGATCCCATTAACCAACAATAAACAATAACTATTAACCAAAATAAATCAGGATTAACCACTTACCTTGGGTACGGAGTAGCCCGCTAGCTGCAGTAAAGCACTTAAATGACTCTACAGATGTAGTAAGCGCTATATAAATGCAATTACAATACAATTTGAAAATTGTTCGGTTATGGTGATTTATTTAAAAAATACACTCTTGGTAGTAAGGTAGGATTAACTTTTATAATGAAATGAAATGAGTTATTTATAAAGCGCGAACTGTCACTCCCAATGGAGCCTCCTGGCGCTATCAGATAACGAACATCAGTCGTGGGGTATTTCGTGATCAGATGAGAGCCAGGCAAGATTCGTCAGATGTTCCGTAGATCCATGTCTTGAGGACCTTCCTAAGCATTCATTTTATTTCAAAAATAGATTTCAGAGCAGCAATTTCAGAAGCACAGTAGTTTTTAGCTCACCTTTCAAACAATACAAAAGCAGAAACACAAAAAATTCCTGGCTGCACAACACCCAGGAAAATGTGCTGCATGGCTAAACACTTATAAGGTCCCAAAGACGAGACCTATTGGCTATGCCAATGCTTGTTTTTTGTTATTATGCGGTTTCAATCTTTCCATACCCCACTCTGGAAGGGTGCAGGCATCTTTGTGGCTGGGGAGACAGCGTCCATCAACCCCCGTAATAGGACTGGCTTGAATTCCCCTCCAGGGTGAGCAGGGGCAGTGGTGCTGGCATCCTTCTGCCGGTGGCACCAGGGGAGGGCGGCAGGAGGTCTCTCCCTACCTCTGCATGATCGACTCATCCTCTCCTTTCCCTGCTCCGACTGGACATAGGAGAACTGGAAGAGGCAGCGAGCCCTCGGGACTAGGTCCAGCTCGTGTTCCTGCACCTCTGGCCGCGGACAGGGAGTGCTGAGAAGGCAGCATTGGTAGGACCCTGGAGGCATCCGGCGGGATTTGCGCAAATGGCGATCCCTGGTCCGGGGAGTCCTCCTGGGTTCCTTACTTGTTGCTGACCTCAGCACAGCTAAGCAATCCACGCTGGGTCGCATCAGCCATTTGGGGTCCCAATATAGACTCTCCTGGAACCCAACGGGCAGGCATTTAAATGGGGGGCTTTCTCCCAGGACCACACCATAAGGTGATCAGTGTCCATTGCCAGAAGTGGGCAAGTGACTGAAAGCTCGAGCCAGATGCCTGGCTCTGGCTCAGCATGAGGTCTTCTTGGCGCCTCAAGCCCCAAACGAACTGATCTTTCACAGGAGTTGATGTGGCCTAAAGGCTACTGCCGATGGCTGTTCAACATGGGGAACCCGGTTCGAATTCCGGCCTAGGGTCAGCGTCCTGTGAATCTAGCCAAATCTCCCTGTTCTGAAAACTAAAACCGTGGAACTAGTCTGTGTGTTGTGGAGTCTTCTTATACCATTAGGCAAGATTTGTGCTATTGCTATATAAACCTGCCAAAAATAAAATGTGGGTTCTACTGGTCACCCCTCCTCTATTGTCATATTCCATGATTTAAGGACAAAGCATTAACCTTTGATGTCAAGAGAAACCTATTTAGTGGATAAATTGCTCAGTGCGAAATTAAAAATGTGGAATCCGACCTAGTTTTCTTGCTTGCTTAAATTGTGTGATATAAGGCAAACACTTTATTTTAGGGATCACGCTTTTTGCTCATTATCAATATGAGAGCACAATTAAATAGGTTAGTTCAGTTTGTTCGTTGTACAAAAACCTTATGTTTTATTTAATAGCATATAAACTAGCTGCATCTATAGTATAGTCATGACAATTGACTTAACTCGTGCGCCAATAACATTGTCATCAGAGCGGGGCAGGATTATTTCTCAGTTCGTGTTTAAAAAATCTAACTTTTAAAAAATACTTCTGAAACAACCTGATGTACAAAGATGAAATGCTTCCACGTGTTGAAGAAATACACTGTTTTTAATTTTGAAGACACCATATCATATTGTAACATAATATTTGTCATGATTTACATGGCAATTATGTTCAAGGCTCGGCTCGTGCACGGCCTCTTCGAGCCAGAGCCGAGCCTTGACTCGACTCTGCTCTCCCTGTTAATTTGTTGGCTTGCCCACCTCCAGCCATGATCTCAACCCACCCTGCAAGCACTGTAGGGGCTGAAGGGGGTGGGAGCCTCTCCGTCCCCTGCTGTGTGTTGGATTTTCCAAGCGGACAGGGAGGGCGGAGGAGTTCGAGAAAACAGACGGGGGGAACCGAGCTAAGCTTCCACCGACCAGCTAGTGATCCTGCCTGGACACAGCCAATCACAGTCTCATAAGCTGCTGTGGGATTCGCCATGAAGGAAGCTTTCCAATTATTGTATCAGCTTTTCCAATCGGCAGTAGTAATTTAGTGAAAGTATGTAGCACACAAAAAAGTCTAAGAAATTGAATGAAGGACCTAATAAGATGCGGCATGCCAAACAACATGGAATTTTCGATGCATAGTATAGAAGTAAAAAATAACCTGTTCAACAAAAAAACTTTTAAGGAAATAAGAGTATTACCAGTAATACAAATTAAGTTTACTTTAAAACACTGACAGGAAGCGGAGTAATGGCAGCTGCGAGCAATTTCTATTACCTATACGAGCTGATAAGCACTCTGTGCACACGCTACGTTTTATCCTTTTTTTCCCTAACCCTGTTTAGGTCACAAGTAACCCTCTAAGTTAACACGTAAGAGTTTACATCAGAGATGCATTAAGCATCCACAACTATACGACTAAATGCATCCTGTGCACCTTTTATGATGGAACTTGTGCTGGGTGGTTTTGAGCGCTTGAGATGGGCAGTGGTCATCTTTGGCTCTGTATCAAAGGGTTTACTAGGCTCTAACCCGAAGGATCTGGTTTTAATTTTGAAAGGTGTATTTTAGTGATGTAAGTGGCACCCAAGGTGTGGACCTTCTTACACCGTTCCTGGTTCCTCGGTAGGCGCTGCTCTGTAGATGTTCCTTTTTTTGATTAACCAGTGTTTGTGTGAGTGGTCACACCCCTCCCCGTCCCCAAATTTTGACCGGTTTATTTTCCTGGACGCTTCATTGAGTCTGATTGGGCAGGAGGCTAATGTTGCAGGAACAGGGCCTCATCAAGGCCCACCTTTGTTCTCACCCTCTCCCTTTACAATATTTATAGATTCTTATTTTGTCCAGTTTTTTTTGTTTTTCTTTCCATTGAGGGAGGGATTTCCTCCCCCCTCCCCCCACCTTCCCCCGCCACCAGGCACTCTTACAAGACTCACAATTAGTTTCCTGCTAATAGAATCCTTTAATTTTTAATGCACAGCTTTTCTGGACAAAGCGTAACTGAAGAGGAGAGGGGTGAGTAGCGCAAGGGATGCGAAGGTCCGTTTGCGGTCGATTGAGCAGTGGAGGCTGATTAATTCTCTTGACTGTGCTGCCTCCCTTCAGCCAAGTGGTATTTTTGGATTTTCTATACCTGAATAGTAACTTAAGATGAGCCACAAGACCAACGACTCCCACAGGCATAGTTTAGGAAAGTCGGTGTAAACTAAGATTCGTCTGACGTACTGTAGCAGCGTAATGGTCACTTCAGATGGTCTACCAATGCTCGAGTTAACATGACTCCCTGGTTTAGCCTTACTGGCTTTGAATTGAAAAGAGGGAGGGTCCTCCCTGCCCTTGTCTGGAGCTTCGCTACTGTTGTCCTACCTCGTAGACCTAGGGATAATTTAATGCTTGTCCTGGCATCAGGAGACATTTGCTATGGCCTCCTGGGCTTAGGAACTGTTTGACCAGCAAACTTTTTATTTCTTTTTTCTATGATGATCGCCAGTGGCAAAGCGTATTTTTTTTTGCCTAACCTATATTTATTAGGTTTTTACTTTCATCTAGAGGAAAGCAACTAAATCTCATTCTTGCACTCTACAAACTGATTCATAAATTCAAGGAAAACGTGTCTTGAGTCTACTCGGAAGACCAAGGGGCTTATTTGCAGGCCCCTTGCGCCGCCGATACGTCACTTTTTCCCAAATTAAAAGTGAGGCACCGGCGGCGCAAGGGCAAGCCCCCTAAATAAGCCCCCAAATCCTTGACTGGCTATCCCCAAGACCCACTCCTAGGGTGACCAGAATTCTAAAGCAAAAAACCGGGACATTTCACAAAAATAGGACTACAATTTTACTTAAAGCGAGCAGACAGAATGACCGCTCTCCTCAGCAGAGAATTACAGAACGGGCAGTAAGAGCAGACATAAGATCCAATTTTGAAACTCAGTAGCTTGCCAGTTAATTAAATTCCGTTCTTGAGACAACTGCTAACTATCCCTGCTTTATTATAAATAAAAAAGCATCTCCCCCCGTTTTCAGTCGAGCCTCTCTAAAAACCGCGACATGAGCTAAATTTACTGAAATCTGCGGGACAGCTGGTGAAAAACCAGGACCGTCCTGGAAAATTCGGGATGCCTGGTCACCCTACCCACTCCCAACATGTAGATTATTTTTAAATTGCCCAAGTGAATTGTTAGGAGTTGAATTGCCTATTTATGAGGTCATTTTAGACAAAAGGAAGTTGTACAAAGTAATACAAGTGCTGCCTGCAGCACGCCCTAAAACCCGGCCTGCAAGTTTCACATCTCTCGGTTGAAGGAACCAATCTTCTGAGATGGTTTCCAAATTCACAGTGGTGTCTAGAGAGAGATGTTCTTGCGAAGTTCTATGCAGATGCCTGTGCATTTTAATATAAAGATTTTTTTTCCCCTTTTTTTTTGTTACATTAGCAAAGCGTAGTGAAGAAATTGCGGGGGCAGAAAATGTTATTAACATCTCACTATTCACTGTTATTGACCTATGAGTCACCTGTGTATTCCAATGCTCCAGCCATCGATTTTGAAGCCATGTGAACCACTGCGCTTTGTTGGCCAACTCCACAGCCCTTTGGAAACTCCCCCCCCACCCCCCCCTTTCCCGAATAAATATGCTCTCATTGTTGGAACAAATACAGTTGTATTGCCCTGGTTTTCACACTAGTGCACGCCAGCCCACCAGCTGCAATTCCACCGCAAAGTCTCAGGATCTGCGCTGTTTTTCCTCGGGGGAGTGAGTAGATAGCGGTGACCAGTCAGAGGGGGCATTGCCAGATCATTTGAATATATTTCTTGCTCATACTAATAACAGAGGCCTGTTTCAGTGAATACATTTTGACGTTGGGATTGTATACCTCACATCGTGTGTTCATGTGTTACAAAAGCTGGATTAACTTTTGAATAGAAAGTGTTTGGGACTTTGGACTAGACTCTATCATGACGAGATTGTCGGTGTATATTTTCTTAACAGATGGGTGCAGGCGACAGGCTTTGCGGGGAGCGAGAGGGCTTGATTTCATGACCTCGGCGACAGTCACTCAGTGGCGTAGCAAGGGGGGGGCGGCATGAGTTTTAGGGGCCGTGGCCTCCCCCCCCCGCTCTTACCTGAGGCATCGCCAGCACCCCCTGCTCTTGCATATGGCCGCAGACACCGCCACACGTGGCAACTAGCCTAGCTACGCCACTGCATTCAGTTCCATATTGGCTCTAGACGATTTTGAGATGGCCAAATGTATTTTCACTTCATTTACTTATTTTCTGAGCGTTGCCCTCACAAGGTTTTTTTGGGTCGCAAACAATTCTGACAACGTCCTTCTGGATGATGTAAATATAACAAATGTAGGATCCTCGCGATTAAAATTATTATTTCCAGGTGCGGTACCTTCACACTGGTATTACAGAAGGGGGCTTCCACATCATGCCAAAGTGCCCCGGGGCACGCAAAGCGGGCGCAAACCCCTGTTGCTTCCCCGGGGCACTTACTGTAATACAGCCCCAGGTGTGTCAGTTTACACATGCGTTGCAATACCTCCGGCATATTCTGCCATTCCAACGAATCAAATGCTTTCTCAGCATCTGATTGCAAGGTTAGGCCTTCACAAAACTTTAATCGCACTTTAACAACTTGTATCACCAGAAATCCTTAATTTGTCCATCTATTGCTACCTTGACTATAAACACATGTTCTCACGTTTAATAGAGTAGATTATTTCATGACCTGTGTTAGAAATGGGATTTCTGGTTGGCAGAGGTAGGCACCCTGTCCAACCAGGAACCACCACTCAAGTCGGGGTAAGCTAGATACACACTAAAAAATAACTTGTGCTCACCCTCTAGTAGCTTGGCACAGAGCAGTTAGGCTTAGCTGAAGAGGAAATGTCAAAGTATTTGTGCAACACACACACACGCGCACACACACCCCTCAGAAAGATATGTGCAGGACAAAACATGCATTTCTCTTAATGCTCAGCCCCTGGCAGAGTCTGCCCTTACTCCTCAACACATCTCACTCTGCACTCTAGACTATATCCCTGGCCACTGCAGAGTAATGCTTACCAGCCTCCTCTCTTGGCCACATCCATCATCCTTAATAACATAACTGTTGACGCTTAAACATGCCCAGGAATTCCCTTTGTATGAGCCGTACCTCTGACCCAGTCCGCTGCTGCTGTAATCTGCTCTGCTCCAAAGACTGCGGGCAGCAAGCACATTCGTGGAAAATGCCTCATCGAATTTACAAATCCTCCAAACACCAAAATATATAGGGTAGAGGAAAGGGGGAAACAACAGCATCGTAAGGAAATAAAAACTTGGCATTTTCAAATCAACTTAGATGAAGAGAGAAAGATTTAATGACAAATATTTCACAAAAAAAGATTTCGGTTTATAGATCAAAAACCGTTTTGCTAAGAACATTGGCCAAATCAAAAGCTCCCTCTGAACTAACAACTGCTGGCTCTGTCAGCCATGGGGGACGTGGGGGGTGTGGGAGCATTAGGTAGAAATGGGTAGTAAGCCAGTAATATAGTACACCTCTTGCTTAAACTGATTCATTGATGCCACCCACTTAAGTAGCCCTTTAGAACATGTCCCAGGACTTCCAGTGCAGACTGTGTGCAGTTTTAAACTGCCAATTAGACGTAGCAAAATAAACTTTTTGCCAAGCCTAAACTTTTCTTTTTAATACATATGTCACCTCTAGGGCAGGCCCTAAACAGCCCATAGGTCAGGGTGCAGTGTATTTAAAAATTTGCAAATGGACTTGCAAGTATTTCATGCTCTGGTACTGAAAAACTTATATCTATTTTCACTGCTGCAAGGCCTAACTCTCCTATGGGGTAGTATTGGGTTAACTTATTACATTTAATAAGTACTAGCTTTTGATTGGGAACCAGTAGATATACCATGTTTGGTCTCAAAAGAATTGTTATTTAAAATATTATTTGATGGTAGTCGTATTTTAAGTCACAGTTCTGAAAATTACACTTTTAGAAAGTTGGCATTTACTTGTCCTAACCATTTGGTGCATGCAACCTGTGTCCTGGGTCACATGACCGTGAATGGTGGGCAGTTGGCCTTTGCGCATTCCTCCCAGATAGTGAGACAAAGGGGGACTAGGTGTTGGCAGGGTGGGGCGGAGCTGTTCCCTATCCCAATTACATTTCAAACAGCGGCATCCAGCACAGTCACTAAGAAGTTGACAGCAGCCCTTTCTCACCGCAGATCTCTTGGAGCCTGGACAGAGGAAGGAAGGAAATTTCCAGAACCAGAAGGGGGAGAGCCTAGAAGTTTCTCCCACTCCAAAGGCTGGCACCAGGTATACATATTGGACCCTCAGACCAACTCTTCAGTTTACTCCTGGACCGGCAGAGGACCCCAGAAGAACTGCCTTGTACCTCAGAAGACTGCCCTGCTGCTTGAGGCCTGCTTTGTACTTCGGAGGACTGTCCTGCTGCTACTAGAGGACTGCCTTGCTGCTACTAGAGGACTGCCTTGCTGCTTGGAGCCTATCTTGTACCCCAGAGGACTGTCCTGCTGCTTGAGGCCTGCCTTGCCTTTTGATCCTAGTACTATCAGAGGGACTTCAAGGATTAGTTGGCTGGCATCCTATTCTGAGTTACTGAGACGCAAAAAGCTCCATCAACCTTGAACACATGCCTGGACCCTGCCTGAAGTGAGCACTCTCCTCCGAGTGGTACCCCAACAGTACTGGACCCTTGGAAGTGGTGCTATGTGCCTAAACAGCCCAAAATTGAAACTTGAGTTGTAAAACTATTTCTACAAAAAAGTAGCCTGAGAACTGGCAAGAGACTGGGGCCTACCTGCTCGCCTGCATTGCTATTCGGTCTGACTTTACGCTAGCTCCCACTACATTCTTCTCTGCAGCAGCAAATCTTGATCAGCAACTCCTCTGATGAAGGATATCTGGTCTTGTGGTGTCCATGTTAGCTATAGCCTGCAGCTTCGTCCCGCTGTAGATTTTTGACTTTAAAAGAAATGACAAAGTCTAAACGTAGAAATCTTCCCCACGACTTCGTCCAGAAACTCCCAAATGACAAAAATGACTTCTCAGACACCGCTGGTTTCACGCAACTAGGTAGCAGCTCAAGGTGCTTTGTTCTTTTAGGCAGTATTTTTCACTAAAACACTTCACAAATTGCATATCTCCGGTTCTACTGATTGGATTTTTGTCGTATTGGTCTCATCTAATTAGTAATTACTAAAACTTTCTCTATTTTCCTACATTGGTTTGGGATTTTCCTTTTTAAAAAAAAAATCTTTTTATTGAGTTTTATGAATAAACAGCAACATACACATCGTGTGTTATTTTCATGCATCATATCTGGGGGGACCCCATCTCTTGATGTTTGTACAACATTTCGAATCCAAACTTGATACAGCGAGCAATGCAAGAAAACAAATTACCACAATATTAGGGAAAATCCACCTAAGGACTACCGGGACCTTCAGTGGACTCCTCATCCATCCCTCTGTAGGAGCACCACCCTGACCAGATTTTCTCCCATTTTTGTGGACCCCCACTGCCCAAATAAATTGTCTTTTCATTCAACATACACCAGTCCATGTTTTGTTCCCATCCCTCCACAGTTGGAGCCTCTCTTGCACCCCACGAACGTGCTATATTCTGTTTTGCAACTGCAAGCCCCAAGGATAGCCATATTCTGTCATATCTCAGCAGTGGATCGTCTCCCCATATGTACAGGAACCAACTGAGTCTGGGAGTTCCACCCCATGACCTCCCTAGTGAGTTTCTGTAATGCCAGCCAGTAGGACCGTATGACAGGGTAGGACCAAAGGATGTGAAAGAATGTACCCTTCTCCCCGCCACCCCGAAGGCAGAGTTCTGAAGGACATCGGCCCATGGCCCGGATGGCAGTGCAGGAGTAATCTGAAAGTGTAAGATACACAAGTGGATTAGGTGGAACCCCACATTGAGTGCCACCTCTTGAAAGGGTCCCAGTGCTTCCTCTCATTCCCAATCCTCACAGTCCCCGATATCCTCTTCCCATTTAGTCCTCAAAGTTGCCAAGATGTCAGGCGAATTATTGATTAGTTTCTTGTATGTAAGCGAAACAGTTTTCTTGGGTTTGGGATTTTTCTTGTTGGGTTTTCACATTATTACTGTTTGTATGCTGCATACATACTTAACACAGTGCCTCTAAGTTAAGCCTGATTGCTTTTGTGCCAAGCTACCTGAGCGTTAAGCCAAGGTTAAATAAGTGTCTTTTGTGGTTCATCCTGAGAGGGATTTTGGTTGTTGCTTGAGAAGGGTCCTCAACCAAAAACCCAATTTTCTACAATCCATATATATACTGAGCACAGATTGTGTAAAGGGTATTCAAATTATTTCTTGTGAAGTTGCAAATCTCAAGTCCCCTTGATGCATTCTATAGTGAAATAAATAAATAATGGCATCAGTCAACTATAGTAATAACTAGAATAAGATAACTTTATAGAGAACATTTTAAACATATTCTCTGATTTTAAGGAAAGTGAGAACACTTTTTCTTATGGAGAGGACACGGAGACTCCCATGGTCAAGGAACCCGTGGCAACTCTGTCCACCTTTCCCCCCTTATCCTACAAGGAAGTTAAAGCTTTACTTATGCATCTGAAATCAGGCTCCCCAGAGGATCCCTGCCCTCCCAGAGTATTACAAGCGGTCCCTGCCTTGAGTTCCACTTTTCTGGAAAGAGTTTATAAGCAGATAATGTGCACAGGAGTTTATCCACAAATTTGGAAATGGGGCACTGTCATTCCCATTAAAAAGAAGCTAAATGGGAAGCCAGATGACTTAAAAAATCTGTGTCCGATCTTGCTTTTGCCTGCACCAGCAAATGGTTTGAAAAATATTTTAATCGGACATTGCCACCCTGGATTTACTGGGGTCCTTTCTCACTAATAGAACTAAGACTGTCAGTTGCGGTGACTTCACGGCGGAACCCTTCTGTCTCCCTTATGGGGTGCCACAGGAGTCTTCGCTCAGCCCCACATTGTGTTTAATCTATATGTGGCACCACTGCCAACCCTGGTGTGGTCATTTGGCTTCTAGGTTTTGTCATACGCCGATGACACCCAGATCATTGTCTCAGTGTCTGACATTGTGATATCAGTGGCTGAGAAATTCAAAATCTGCATGTTGGACATTGAGATTTGGATGAAGGAGAATTGGCTAAAATTGAATACAGAAGACTGAGATCCTTGTTTTTGGGGCTCAAACACTCGATATGATCAGATCTGTGGTGGCCATAAATGTGTGCCCCCCTAACTGTTCCCGCTGCCTCTGCTAAAAATCTAGGAGTAATATTTGATAACACTCTCACTTTTGATATTCCGGTCAATAGGATTACAAGTTAATTTTTTTCACAATTAAAATTTTGAAAAAGATCCTTCCTTTCATTCTGGTTGAGCACAGAACTGCAGTAGTCACTGCATTAATCACCTCTCGCCTTGACTACTGCAATGCTCTTTATTTAAATATGAATAACTCCTCATTTAATTAACTTCAGGTTAGTCAAAACACGGCTGCCCATCTGTTATTGAATATTCCTAAATGCCAGCAGGAGATTTTCACAGCATTGTGCATGGTCCTTCGGACACTGTACCATCAGGGACCGCTTCCCCTCAGGCTAGCATTTAAATGGTATTTGCCTAAAAAGAAGTTGAGATCTTCTGCTCTGAGGAAGGTGATTGTTCCTTTATTTTGGAAGGTGAGAGAGGGTGGTGGCACCTTTTCAATAGTGGCTGCCAAATTGTAGAATACTCTGCCGATCCACATTGGTAACTTAACCTCTCACAAGGCCTTCATTAAGAATCTGAAGACGTGGTTGTATTCTCTTCCATAAGTGCTCTTCTTGTGGATAGCTTTGTTTCTGTTGGCAGCGCCATGACACATTAGGGCATAGTGCACTTTAGTATAAATCTAAAATCAAATCTAGATGGAATTATTATCAAAATAAACTGTTATCAGCAAAAAAATCATACTTTATTTCTGTATCTAAATATTTTGCAAAAAAAAGAACTACTTGACTACCCCCTACTTCAATGCTTTGTTTAGAGCAGGCAGAGTTCTTTCAGGAATAGATTTCAACACTTTTGTCATCTTTTACACCAGCAACTTGAACAGCAGAATTTTTGATTATGCAGAGAGGCATTTTACATCCGGTTTAAACTTTATGCCTATAACAGACGAGGTTGTATTATCCAAAATTTGGACTATTTATTCTGGATCACGATTAGATACATTTGCACAATTTTTTTTAAAGTATTGGCTCTCATGTTTACCCCATTAATAACGACAATCTGCAATAGTTCTCCTGTGAGTGGTATCGTCCCCTTTTCTGCAGAACAGCATTAGTCGCCTTTCTTAAAAAATAAATGTTAGATTTTAACATTCCAGTAAGCTAGCATCCTAGCTCCCTTCTTCCTTTTCCCCCTAAAATCTTAGAGTTGGGTGAATACGCAACTATCATCTTATTTTGAGGAAAAGTATGTCCTCAATAAATGTCAATCAGGTTTCAGGTCTTCAAACAGTGCTTACGGCTGCTGTAAATGACATCCATATGATCTGGGATGGCAGTAGCTCTGCGGCTCTCATCGTTCTCGATCTGTCAGAAGCTTTTGACACAGTCTTACATGCTGTTCTTTTGGAAAGACTAAGTTTCATTAGTTTGCAGGATAATGCTCTCTGATGGTTCGAGTCCTTTTTGGAAAGTAGAACACAGGCTGTTAGATGGCTTTGTTCCGTTCTGGTTTTAAAGATATACCTTGTGGGGTCCCTCAGGGATCCACTCTCAGCCCGACCTCTTTTAATACATAGTTCACACTACTGGCGAATTGGATTGCTTCTTGTACATTTCAGTTTTATGGCTATGCGAATGACACTCGGATTATTATCCGAAAGGGGGGCATTCTTAGCCACATTTACGACCAATTTAAAAGGTGCCTGGTGAAGGTGGCCAGTTTGATGAATGTAAATTCCCTGTGATTAAACTCAGATAAAACCAAAGAGTTGGTGATTGATAATCCTTCAGAATGGTTCTCTTCATGGTGGCCCCAGATATTAGGGGCTTGTCCTAAGCGTGCAACTACTGCCTGCAATCTGGGTGTACTGTTTGCCAATGAACTGTCATTTCAACACCATATAAAACTTGTTTTTTTAATTATGAAAGAATTAAAAAGATCCTACAGTTTATTTCTCAATACCCTAAGCAGCTGCTAATAGAAGCGTTGATCTTAGTAAGTAGACTTATTGAAATGCATTATAAGGCAGTCTCCCTGCTTATCTTATACTGAGACTGTATTAAATCAGAATAGGACTGCCAGACTCATATTTGGCATTTGGAAATGTAACCGCATTTCTACTCAACTGTATAAACAACATGGGCTTCCCATTAAAAACATTTACTGGTTTAACGCACTCTGCTTGTGTCACAGGGCCTTCTATTCAGCATCTCGAACTGCATTCATTTCCTGTATGTTTAAAAACATAACCAATCTAAATTTCTTAGTTCTGCCTCTGCATATTTATTTACTGAACCTAAGTTCCAGAAGACAAGACTGAGCGGACATGCCTTTTCTGTGCTTACAGCACAGGCATGGAATACATTGCAGATTGAGTTATGCTCTAAAACCAATATTTTTCAATTTTGCAGGTCACTAAAATCCTACCTTTGTACTTAATATTATAATCAGACACCTTGCAGTCCCTACACTTCTCAAGTACATTAAGTATTTGGCTGCCAAAGTTAAATCTCTCAACCTCGCACCAGGACACCTTCGGGTAATTGTGGTTCTACAAATTAATAAATAAGAAAGCTGGAGCTCAGAATCCATCCATATTAACTTCTTTCAAGAATTGCCTAAGCCGGCTACTCCAAGCACCGCTCGTCGGAGCCTGTAAGGAGGTTTAGCAATATATACATCTATTGTCATCAAGGTTGGTTCAACTCAGCAGAGCATTGCCTTCAACTCTTTCCAAGCAGGAATACTCCAGAATGTAAGCATCAAAAATACAAAAATCTAAATTCTCTTAATAAATGTATATTTAAACATTCACAACAATGATTGGAAAGTAATAGTAAAAGTTCATTGATGAACTAAAAAAATTATGTTCTTATTATCAGGATGACAGCGATCATCATCCAACAATAATTTACTTGAATGCCTTGATCTTGGGTTATCTGCCATTAAGGCAAGTCAGCGGTCAGCGGTCAATAAAGAGAATCATATAGAAAGCAACAGACACGAAAAGGCTGCAACTGTGGCAAAATAGCCAGTAGTGCCAGGAACGAAAATAACTGTTTCGAAATACAATAGGGTCCGATCTACTATTATTAGGGCCGGCAGCCATTAAATCTCTGCAGAACAAAATAATCTTTTGGCAACAACAAACCTGGCAACATCAAGCATACCCACGTAAATCATAAAAGATGGTTTACTCTGGAAATGAAAAGATTAAACGATCAAATTGGTAATCAAAGGCACTAACTAATCAAAATGACTTTTCTTCTTCCACTCAGCAAATAGAAATATTGCAAACTGAATATAGGAAGAAAATCTGAGGGGAAAAAATAAATATCTAGAAACTCAGTGGCATATTTTTTTCAAAATAGCCAAATTTATAGATGAAAGTAAGTTCTGGAATTTCATTACAAATAGGACAATTGTCACCACCACAGTCAATTTGAAAATTGCATTCGCGCTGAGACATGGGAACTTTATATACTGCAATTGTACTCTGACTAGAACACATGCCTCATTTCTCATTTATCACACAGGACCAAAGAACAATTTATAAGGGAGAAATATTTTATAACCAAAGCCCAATATTTGCTCTTCAGCAAGGCAGATCAAGTGGTGTCCCCTTTCCCAATGGAATACCCAATTCCCAGTTAAAAGCAGATGTTATCTTCTGGGCATCATGGTTAACCCCTCTGTGTAAAGAATCATTTCAGTTGTCTTTAGTCATAGAATCCTGGGAAGGCTCCATTCTTTGTCGACTTTTTTTTATTTTTAAAAAAGTGACCGCTCAGATCCTACCTGCTACTGTCTTATAGCAATATTGGACACATGAGTTAAAGCTTGCACAAGCATTCTATTAAAATAACTTGAAGCATGGACCGAGAAAAAACCAAATAATTTCATTCTACTAGGCAGGATTTAGGTCTTGTTGCAGTACCGTAGACAACGTTGTGACAGTGTCGTTCTTGGCACAGCTGGCAATCACGCAGAAGAGCGGTTCCCCATTTTGCCTGCTTTATTAATTACTCAGCTGCCTTTGATGAGGCAACAGGATATCTAATGGGAAAAAATGCGTTCATGGGGATTCCAATAGTCAACATCACTATATTCAGACACGTGGGTACAAATACAAATTGGTAAAGGTCATGGGGTCTCAAGGATCACACCTACAAATAGATGGGTATAATAGGGATGCATTTGGCCCCCATTCTCTTTAAATTATATACAGCTAAACTTTGTGACTCACTAGGCTAAGCAAGATAATTTCCACCAAGTATCCAGAAGCTTCACATACAACTTCTGTAATATGCCAACATTATACTACATTATACTATTGGACCAAACTTACATTGGCCTACAAAGTGCATTAAATAAATTACATGAGTTCACCCTGAATAATAAGCGAAATTTCAATGAACACAAATCAGAGGTAATCATCGAAATATGTGAACAAAGCAATGAAAAAATGCCATTCTGGCCCAGCAACTTTGCGATACACTGCTGCCTTATACCTACCCAGGTGGCTGACTAATGGAAAAAGGGTCTCAATAACTTCTCCTAGCAAAGTTAAGACACAGAGGAGCCAGTCTAACTTTTGGTCTATGTAGATTGCATAGTAATTTACACATCCCCACAGCTTCTTCAATTTTAATCGTAACGAGAGCAAACCTTTTACCAGCAATGATTTATGGTCACTAAAGGATTACATGTCTTATTGCACCCACGCTCGACTTGATCCAGTGCAATATTTACAGATTATTGTTCCATTAGGTGAATAGCACATAAGGCATACAGCTGCGACTGGAGTTGGGTTTACTTAGACAAGATTAAGTCTGTAAAGTGAACTTTGGTATCTAGTCATCAACAAAATAAAATGATGGACGGAGTGTTGAAACTTTTCAAACACTCACCCCCAGTCACAGATCTAGGTTTAACCCATCATCATTTTGCTTGCACGTCACCCTAGTTTGGACCCAGCCATATGTAAATCAGTCTTGACCCTGCTCCCCATGGGAATAGTCCAGCCCGAACTGCCAAGCCAGGTCCTCCCTGGACCGAACCAAGCATCCTGGGACCGGTTAGCAAGGATTTCTCCAACCCCCCTCTCCTACCCCCCCCCCTTGATATTGTTTCACATGTCAGAGAGAGGCTTGTACATTGGTTCACTTGGAGCCAAAGGCCCAAAAGAGAGGGTGGTAGTTGGTGGAATAGTGTCGGAGGGACGGGCAGAAATAGAAGCGAGGAGGCCGGATTGATGTAATAATGGTATGTTTTTATTACAGTAGGTGTTTTCTGGATACTACAATTGGTGACTCTTGGTCACTTTCACTCAAAGTACTTCCAACTGTCTCTGCTGTTTGTTTGGGAGAATGGCAGACTGTGTAGAAGTCTCTTCACTTCTTCGTTCCTCCATTTGCTATCTAGGGGGTATGGAGTCCTGGTGGGAGTCCCGAGGGTTACCTCACCAACAAGGGGGAAAAGGAAAAAGAAAGAAGCAGTAAGGAAATGCCCTCAATCTGGCACCATTTGCTTCCACCACACCATCGTGAAGGAGTTGCTAGATGGGCCATGACGGGGAGGGAAAAAAAATAACCAAAACGGTTCATATTTGTTTGTGTTTTCCCCACATAGGGGTCTCAGGGAGCTTAACAGTGACCCGCCACCCGCCTTGCCCGGTCTTCCCCTTTCCCGGGTCATGTACCGCTTACTGCTGCAACTCTCCAGAGTTGCGGCGGCTCTTGCGCTTCCTCTGGGGTCCTCCCGTCCTCGCACCACACCTCTGGAACCTCCTTCTCTCCGGCGTCGTTTTCCCCTGCGTTCACCACCACTACGTCTTCCCTGAGACCGGAACACCACCGTGACTCTTCCGCCTCTCTGCCTCCGATAACGTTCTCCCCAGATGCCGTCTCTTCTGTTTTTATCGTCCTCTCCTCAGTTTTTCCTCCTGCTCTAATTGGGTCGTTAGAGACTCGGCTCCGCCCTTCCATGGGCAGATTGGTTCCTGGGCTGTAGTTCCGTTCTGTGCGGAGGAACGAAAGTCCTTTTTTATAGTCTGTGTTCCTTCCCTGTTCCTGCTGTCGTCATCCGGACCCCGGAAGGAAGGAACCCAGGGCAGAGGTTCTGGGACGGGATCGGGCCCACGGGTAGGATTTTAGGGCGCCTCCTCACATCCCCCTTCCCTAACTTACTTTTCTACAAGAAAAGGGTCTACAGGATACCTAGAAAGATAATCAACGTTAGTCTGTTCCTTCCCTTTTCTATGGATGATAGTGAAACGGAAGGGCTGCAGGGTTAGGAACCACCTTAAGATTCTCTGGTTGTGTCCTTTGTTTCTAGACAGCCATGCAAGAGTTGCGTGATCAGTGTATAGGAGAAATTCCCTTCCATCCAAGTAGTATCAAAAGGCTTCAATGGCCCATTTAATGGCCAGTGCTTCCTTTTCTATGACCGCATATCTGGTTTCTCTTGGGAATAACTTGCGGCTAATGTAGAGAATCTGTCTTTCCTGATTGGTGTCATCTGTCTGGGACAGTACGGCCCCAAGGCCATTCTCGGAGGCGTCTGTTTGCAGTAGGAAGGGTTTATCATAGTTGGGACTTAGTAAAAAAGGTTTTGAAGTAATGAGCTGTTTTAGGCGTTGAAAAGCATGTATTTCTAAGGGAGTGGGGAATCAAAGGCGCTCTTCCGTTTGTACATTCTTTTTGAGCAGGTCGGTTAGGGGAGCACCTATCTGTGAGAAGTGAGGGATAAATCTCCTATAGCACCCCAGCAGTTCTAGGAAGGCCCTAAGGTCTCTCCGGGACTTAAGAAAAGGTACTTGAGCTATCGCGGCCACTTTCTCTTCTTGGAGTTTTATACAACCCTCCCCCAAAAAGTACCCTAGGTATTTCACGGATTTCGCGGCCAGGTGACTTTTGGCCAGATTAATTGTTAGCCCGCTTTTGCCTAAGGCTTGAATGACTTGGGTCAGGTGTTCAAGGTGTTCTTTCCAGGTTGAGCTATAGATGATTGTCATCTATGTATGTGGCTGCAAAGTTCTTATGGGGCTGTAGCAAGATGTTCATTAGTCTCTGAAAGGTTGCTGGGGCCCCATGTAATCCAAAGGGTAGTACTTTAAATTGGAACAGGCCCCTAGGGGTACAGAAGGCTGTTTTTTCCCTATCCTGTTCCTTCAAGGGCACCTGCCAGTATCCCTTACAAAGATCTAATGTGATGATATATTGGGCCTTCCCCAGTCTTTCTATCATTTCATCAACCCTAGGGAGGGGGTAAGCATTGAATCTGGATATTTTGTTCACCTCCCTAAAGTCGATGCAGAAGCATATGGACCCGTCAGCTTTGGGGACTATCACTTCTGAGAGCTCCATTTGCTTTTGGAGAGTTCTATGACCCCGAGTTCCATCATCTGATGGACTTCGTTGTCTATCGCCTCCCTTCTGGCTTCGGGAATACGAGAAGGGCGCAACCTGAATTTCTTCCCTGGGGGTGTAGATATCTCATGTTCGATGATTGTGGTTCTGCCGGGAACCAGGGAGAACACATCCTGCACCAGGTGTAAAGCGTCCCTCAGTTCTTGGTTTCGGATGTCAGGTAGTTCTTCGTCGATACTCTGTTCCGCTAGAGACAGGGGGTTAGTCCCTAATAACACAGGGAGGGGTCCCTCCCATTTCTTTAGGATGTTGAAATGGAAGAATTGAGTGTGGTTTCTAGTCGGGTCCATCTCTAGTTTATACGTGACGGGGGTCACTCTCTCTATAACTTTATATGGGCCTTGCCACTGACTTAACAATTTATGCTCTGAGGTGGGCATTAAAATCAGAGCCATGTCTCCTACTTTTAGCGTTCGTTCTTCTGCAGCTTTGTCGTACTGGGTTTTCTGACTGGTTTGGGCTTGTTCTAGGTTGGTTCTTACAATAGCCCATACTTGGTTAAGTTGGGATTTTAAACTGGCTACATAATTTAAGAGAAACTTTGAGGTGTCTTTTTCTTCCTCCCATTCTTCCCGGGCCATGTCTATGAGGGTACGGGGCTGCCTTCAATATAGCAACTCAAAGGGGGAATACCCCAAACGTTTTTGCTGCCCACATCGGATGGCAAACAAAGCAAAGGGAGGCATGTCTTCCCACTTTCGGGCCTCTAGATTCAGCAGTTTCTTTAGGGTGGCATTGTACCGTTCCACCAAACCATCGGTTTGGGGGTGGTATGATGCTGTACGAATCTGTCTAATGTTTAGTTGTTGACATACTTGCCACATTAACTTGGATGTAAAGGACGTTCCCTGATCAGTAATGATTTCCTTCGGAAATCCTACTCTGGGGGGAAAAAATATTAATCATGGCTTTGGATACTTGTGTCGTGTTTGGCGGTCTAAGGGCTACTGCCTCTGGGAAACATGTAGCATAGTCCACCAGGACAAGCACATAGAGATAACCGTTACGTGAGGGAAGGAGGGGACCGAGTATATCCATCCCTACCCTAGTGAATGACTCGTCAATTACCGGCAGGGGTCTTAAGGGGACTCGTGGGGGAATGCATCTGCTGTTTTTCTGACAGACTGAACACTCTTTACAGTAGTTCCGGACTTGTTTGTACATCCCTGGCCAAAACAAATCTATCCAATATGGCTTTCTCGGTTTTTTCTGCTCCAAAATGACCCCTAGTAGGTGGCTGTGTGCTAAGTATAGAACCTTTTCCCTGAAAGGAAGGGGTACTAACAACTGGATGGGCATGGTCCTCCCTCCCTTCCGATACAACAACCCCTTTTGTATAAAGAATTGGGGGCCCACTTGGAGAGAGTCCTCTTGTTCAGCAGCTTGTCTCCATGCCTCTTGGAGAGTATGATCCTCTCGTTGTGCAGAACAGAAATCCCTATCATGGCCCCATAATCCATTTCCTACATCAGTCAGGAGAACTGGAGTCCAACTCTTGTTTCCCCTTTTTCTCTATTTTCTACTTTTCTGATCCTTCCCTACAGTCCACTCAGGATCCTGGACGTGTGAGAAAGGGGCCTCCTCTCTCCATTCGGCTCCTTCTTTCCACGTTTCACAGAGCAGATTGCATATAAGGGGGCAATCAGTTCCCAGTACTATCGGATCAGGTAATTTGGAGATCAGGCCCACCTTCAATGACACAGGGGGGTGGTAGGCTGGTGCTGGATGGATACATCTGTCATGGGGTATGTCTTACTGTCTCCGTGAACACATTGTATGTTAACCGCTCCGGTTGGGACCTTACCAGGAATGGCTTGGGGCCTCATAACGCTTTGCAGACACCCTGTATCAATCAGTGCTTCTCTTGGTCCTTCATTGACCATCACCTTCCTGTGGAAAGGAAGGGGGTCTTCCCTTGTGGAGCAATACAGACCTCTGGTATTTCCTACCTCCATGGGTTCTTCCTTCTGTGGACACGAGCAGGCAATATGGCCAAAAGCTCCACAATGAAAACATTGTGGACCTAAGGGGAGAGCAGGTCGGGGGGATACAGGCATGGTACCTGGAACTATGGTCACTGTCTCTGGTTTCGAGGGGGGTGGGGAGGTTTTGTGGCTCTCATAGGTGTTCCTCCCGGTTGTTTCCAGGTGCCCTCTTCCCGGCCCTTCTGTAGCCCCTGGGCCCTATAAAAGGCTGCAGCTATTTCTACTGCTTTCTCCAAGGTGAGGTCTGCATGCTGGCAAACCCACTGTTGTATCGGAGGGTATAAGAATGTCAGGAACTGCTCTAGATATATTCTTTCCAGAATCGCTTGTTTAGATGAAGTTAGAGGCTTCAGCCAACTATCTGCAACATCCTTTATCCTGTAACAGAGAGCTCTGGGGTTTTCTTGAGGTCCCTCCTGGATTTGTTGTAACCTAATCCAATATGTTTCCTCGTCTATACCCATACGCTCCAGAATGCACCTTTTGATGTCAGGGTACGGGGTTATTCCGAGGGGGTTGGCCGCCTGATATGCAGATTGCAAATCCCCCGACAAGAGGGGGCCCAGATACCGCCCCCACCTATCTTCTGGCCACAAGGCAGCTCTTGCCATTCTCTCGAAGTTAGAGAGGAAAAAGTCTGGGTCCTCTCCTGGAACATACTTCTGAACCACTACTGAGGGTGGGGCGGTTAGACCCTGGTGTTGCCAATTTTCCGATCTCAGTTTCTTGGGTTTTGCCCTGTTCTGTAAGGGTCTTATGAAGGACTTCCCGTTCGACCTCTGCTGTCTCCAGGAACTTCCCCATGATCCTCTCCAGCCTTTCCTGACCCTCCGCCATCTTGTTAACCACGGCCTCCATTTCCCCGATCCCACTTCTGACACCACATGTCGGAGGGACGGGCGGAAACAGAAGCGAGGAAACCGGATTGATGTAATAAAGGGATGTTTTTATTACAGTAGGTGTTTTCTGGATACTACAATTGGTGACTCCTGGTCACTTTCGCTCAAAGTACTTCCAGCTGTCTCTGCTGTTTCCTGTGTTTGTTTAGGAGAATGGCAGACTGTGTAGAAGTCTCTTCACTTCTTCGTTCCTCCAGGTGCTTTCTAGGGGGTATGGAGTCTTGGTAGGAGTTCCGAGGGTTGCCTCACCAAGAAGGGGGAAAAGGAAAAAGAAAGAAGCTGTAAGGAAATGAGCTCAGTCTGGCACCATTTGCTTCCACCACATCACTGTGAAGGAGTTGCTAGATGGGCGGTGACGGGGAGGGGATAAAAAAGGTTCACATTTGGATTTTCCCCATACAGGGGGTCTCAGGGACCTTAACAGTGAACCGCCACCCACCTTGCCTGGTCTTCCCCTTTCCTGGGTCACATACCGCTTACTGCCGCAACTCTCCAGAGTTACGGCGGCTCTTGCACGTCCTCTGGGGTCCACCAGTCCTCGCACCACAACTCTGGGACCTCCTTGTCTCCGGTGTCGTTTTCCCCAGCGTTCACCACCACAACGTCTTCCTCGAGACCGGAACACCGCCGTGACTCTTCCGCCGCTCTGCCTCCGATGACGCTCTCCCCAGATGCCGTGTCTTCCGTTTTTATCGTCCTCTCTTCAGTTTCTCCTCTGGGCTCTAATCTGGTCGTTAGAGACTCAACTCCACCCTTCCATGGGCCGATTGGTTCCTGGGCTGTAGTTCCGTTCTGTGCGGAGGAACGAAAGTCCTTTCTTACTGTCTGTGTTCCTTCCCTGTTCCTGCTGTCGTCATTCGGACCCGGAAGGAAGGAACCCAGGGCAGAGGTACGGGGACAGGATCGAGCCTGCGGGCAGGATTTTGGGGTGCCTCCTCACATCTAGCTTGGTAGAGTGTAAAAGGAAATCCTATTCCAATGAAGGTATTCAACATTCTGAATTTCAGGAAGATATCAACAACAAGAATGCTACAACCCGGCCATAAGTGACAAACAAATAAGGCATTAAAAAATAGATATTAATTTGTAAATGAGACAGTATGGAAAGGACATGGATTGTCAAAGTTTAAAGATGATAAAAAGTTGTTGATACTCCACATTGGTGGAATCTGGAAGAAAGAAAACCTTGGTGACCACTTTCTATGGAGGCTCTGAAAAAAGTGGAACCCTTAAAGCATCTGAACCTTGTTGTACTATATTCGTAAACTGAAGGTGCTGTGCATGATGGTTGATGTCAACCTAGGCTGTGATACCCTTCAAGACTTGTATACAGCAAAAATTGATTTAGCGTTGATCAAAGATGAGGTAAAATTTTGCAAGTTGTTGCAGTTAGATTCAACTGCAGTGTGTATCGACTAATTGGTGCATGCTCGAAGGAACTTTGGCTGCCTTTGAATTGTTCAGAGAAGTGTTGCTTGCAGCTGCTAAGCAATCCTTTTTTAAGTCAAAGAATACTTTTCAGTAGAAAGTCTGATGGATATCTGTTTTGGATTAGCACAGTGCACATTCTAGTCACTGTCTGAATAGATCACAAAGAAAATAACTCCTGCCTTTCCCCTGTCTCAAAAGCTTTGGTCACATCTTGTGGATTCGGTCTCATTTGCCTGATGATGATTCACCAGTGGATGGTGGCTGATGATGGCACTGGCAGTATTGAGATATTATACTCTATACCAGTAACATTTCACACTCTTGGACAAAAAGTACTTCAAAGTTTGACTTTGAAGTTGAGGAGTGATTAGAAACCGACCGTACGGAGGTGAGGTCGCGGCGTCTTGCTTGAGGAAAGAAAGATTTAGGAACCTTCATCCCAATACAAGAAGGAATGTGGTGACCGGACCGTGAGGACTGCTATACACCTACAAGCCTGTAGAACAATGATTATAATCTACAGATAATGTCAATATAAATAACAGATACTGATGCATATATATATATATATATATATATATATATATATATATATATATATATATTCACTGAAAAAACCATAGGTTTTAGGGACAGTTATAGTTAGTTGGACATTGCACTCGTACAAAACCCGTGAAATTCCCCCGATATAGTTAGTTCAGCTAACTATAACGCGCGCCCCCGCAATGCACTGCTGATGACGTCACATATTACATCACTCATGACATGGTCAGTGACATCACTGATGACATCACTGATGACATCACTGATATCTCAAATGACATCACTGATGACATTATCCAGTGACTGTGTTTCTGTAAAGTTTAAATATGTTTAATATATAAAGGGAAATGGGTATTGAAGAATGAGTGGGTGTATAAGTGTCTGTATGGATGATTTAGTAGGTGCGTGACTAACTCTATAAGTGAGTGATTAAACGTATCTTACTGAATGCATGGGTTAGTGACTAAACTGGGTGAATGTCTGTATCCGTCTGTCTGTTGCTGTGTAAGTGGTGCATGGGTTTGTGAATAGCTACATGAGTGTCTATATGAGTTATTGATTGGTTGTCTGAGTATCTGTATGGGTGCCTGAGTGTTTGTGTGGGTGGGGTGGGTGCGACTCTGTGCATAGATGTGTGAGTGGGTGATTCACTGGGTGGATGGTTTCAAGAGTGCATCTGTGATAGACTGTATGGGTGGGTAAGTGTGTGTAAGAGTGTATTAGTGAGTGAATGTATGTCCCAGTGGTACATGTGTGAGTAACTACATATGTGAAAGGCAGTATATATGTGTGTTGGAGTATATAAATAGCTATAAGCGAGAGTGTGTGATTGTGAGAGTGACTGGATGAGTGTGTGCTTGCATCAGTGATTGTATAAGAGCGTAAGAATGTGCTAGTATTTGTATGAGTAAGTGAGCTTGTGTGTGTATAACTGTATAGGTGAGTAAATGGCAGTGTGTTTAATTATTTGCATGACTGACTAGGTGTGTGAGTACCTCTTTGGATGAGTGGCGGTGTTTGAGTGTCTATATAGGAGTATGAGTGCATATGATAGTCCTGTACTGAGTGACCGTAAGTATGAGTGACTGTACAGGTGAGTGAGTGGATGTGTGTGTAGACCTAAGAATCAATGAGTGGGTATGTAGTTATTGGTGTTGGAGTGTCTATGGTTTTGCGAATGGCAGTCTGTAATTTAGAGTGGGTGTATCAAAGGTTATATTAGGGTGTGAGGAGGTGCATCAGATTATCACGTGGATGATGTCATCAGTGATGTCATCAGTGATGTCATCAGTGATGTCATCAGTGATGTCATTTGAGATGTCATCAGTGATGTCACTGACCATGTCATGAGTGATGTAATATGTGACGTCATCAGCAGTGCATTGCGGGGCGCGAGTTATAGTTAGCTGAACTAACTATAACGGGGAATTTCACGGGTTTCGTATGCAGTGCAATGTCCAACTAACTATAACTGTCCCTAAAACCTATGGTTTTTTCAGTGAATTTGTAACGTTTTTTAAATGCAAATTTCTAACTATAACGTGTCTGAAACCTATGGTTTTTTCAGTGAATTTCAAAGGTTTTTAAATGCTAATTTCTAACTATAACGTGCCTGAAACCTATGGTTTTTTCAGTGAATTTCAAAGGTTTTGTAAATGACAATTTTTAAATGTATTAATTGTTATATTTATTTTTTTGATACTGATTTACTACATTTTTTAAACTATTTATTTTTAGATATTTTATTTTTAAATTACATTGTAATTACATTATACATTACATTACAAAATATACTTTCTCAGAATGAATTACTTTAGTTTAAATACTTTGCAAATAGGCAATAGACTTTTAAGTACAGTAGTTACAGTTGTTGCAATGGGCAACACAATTTCAAACACAATGCAACATTGAGCTCAATGTGAATTTCTAGTTAAATGCAATTAGTTACTTTATGGATTACTTTTCTAACCACAGGACTGGATCCTAGATTCAGTCCTGGGACAGCTCCTGTAAACAGTTGAGTAAAAGCGTTTTGGTTACAGTAGTGATTTTTAAGGAATATTATTGTATTTTAAAAGTTGACACTTAGAAACTTTTTCACATAGAATCACCAATGTTATCCTATGGGAGGAAATTCACTTAGCAGGTAAGTAGTGTTATCGTTACTTTTTCTTACTCGGTGGTGGATCCTGGATCCAGCACTGGTGCATCTCCTGTAAACAGTTGAAAGAATGCGTTTAAGTCATACTGGCGATTTTTAAGGAATATTTGTAGTTTGTGAAAAATGACACTTTGAAACTTTTCTGCGGAAAACCAGACAATGGATTCCAATGGAAGGAAATACAAGTTACTGGTAAGTACGGTTAGAATTACTTATCAGGGTCAGTGCTGGGCTAAAAGATGCAGCACTGGGTTCTCTCCTGATAACAGGTGAGTAAATCGGAATTCGTAGTTCGGCTGATTTTAGAGGAATATTATAAAGTTCCAAAACTCCACACTTAGAAGAATTTCCAAGTGAAACCAGTCAATGTTAGCCTATGGAAGGAAATTCAAGTTACTGGTAAGTACGGTTAAAATTACTTTTCAGGATCAGTACTGGGCTCAAAGATGCAGCACTGGGTTCTCTCCTGATAACAGGTGAGTAAATCGGAATTCGTAGTTCGGCTGATTTTAGAGGAATATTATAAAGTTCCAAAACTCCACACTTAGAAGAATTTCCAAGTGAAACCAGTCAATGTTAGCCTATGGAAGGAAATTCAAGTTACTGGTAAGTACGGTTAAAATTACTTTTCAGGATCAGTACTGGGCTCAAAGATGCAGCACTGAGGTCTCTCCTGATAACAGGTGAGTAAATCGGATTTCGTAGTTCGGCTGATTTTAGAGGAATATTTGCACAATGGTGAAGGAAGGGGGTGGGGCCTGAGGTGACATGTCTGCAAACACGCCCTGTGGCGCGTTTTAAGTTGGGGGATTAAGTCCCCTTGAATCCTGAGGGTCCCTGGGGTCCAACTATCCCACCAGATACCTCCAGTATGCGCCAGAGAGCTGCGTTGCAGAGAGGTGTTCAGAGGCCACGCCCCTTTTTACAACACTCTGCAACGCAGCTCTGTGGCGCTTACTGGAGGTACCTGGTGGGCTAGTTGGCCCCCAGGGACCCTCAGGATTGAAGGGGATTTAATTCCCCATCTTAAAACGCGCCACAGGGCCTGTTTGCACACATGTCACCTGAAGCCCCGCCCTCCCTTCACCACTGTGCAAACGCGCCTCGTGGCGCGTTTTAAGTTGGGGATTAGTCCCCTTGAATCCTGAGGGTCCCTGGGGTCCAACTATCCCACCAGGTACCTCCAGTAAGCGCCACAGAGCTGCGTTGCAGAGAGGTGTAAAAGGGGCGTGGCCTCTGTACACCTCTCTGCAACGCAGCTCCTGGCGCATACTGGATGTTCCTGGTGGGCTAGTTGGCCCCAGGGACCCCCAGTATTCAAGGGGAATTTGTTCTCCCTCTGCAAACGCGCCAGGGGCGCGTTTGCAGAGTGGTAAAGGAAGGGGCGGGGCCTGCGGCACAATCGTGTTATTTTTTTTCCGAATGGGGGCTGTGTGGCCCCCTTCTTTCCTTTTTTGGGCCCTGGGGACCCCATCCCCCAGGGCCTTACCCCTTTTTTCATTTAAAAAAAAAGCGGGAAGGGGGCCGCGTGGCCTCCCTCCCGTGGCCGATTCCGGCCCCGGGACCCCATCCCCCGGGGCATGGCCACTTTTTATTCTTTTTTAAGGAGGGGGCTGCGTGGCCCCCTCCTCAGGCCTCCTTTGCCCCGGGGACCCCATCCCCGGGGCAGGCCTTTATTTTTCTTTTTTTTTTTGGGGAGGGGGCCGCGTGGCCCCTCCCGAGCCACTACTTGCCCCGGGGACCCCATCCCCCGGGGCTGGCCCTCTCCGTTGGGGACCGTAAGGGGGTCCCCAATACCCCACGGTCCCAGCCGGTTCCCCGCGTCCCTCGGGAGCCGGCATTGCTTTTCCACATGGGGAGCTGCTGACATGCAGCTCCCCATGTGGAAAAGCAATCTGCTTTGCTTCATTGAAGCGAAAGCAGGTTTCCCCTCAAACACCGCCACTCATCCATAGAGGTACTCACACACCTACTCAGTCATGCAAATAATTAAACACACTGCCATTTACTCACCCATACAGTTATACACACACCAGTTCACTTACTCATACAAATACTAGCACATTCTTACGCTCTTATACAATCACTGATACAAGCACACACTCATCCATACAGTCACTCTCACAATCACACACTCTCGCTTATAGCTATTTATATACTCCAACACACATATATACTGCCTTTCACATATGTAGTTACTCACACATGTACCACTGGGACATACATTCACTCACTAACACACTCTTACACACTCTTACCCACCCATACAGTCTATCACAGATGCACTCTTGAAACCATCCACCCAGTGAATCACCCACTCACACATCTATGCACAGTCGCACACACCCCACCCACACAAACACTCAGGCACCCATACAGATTCTCAGACAACCAATAAATAACTTGTATAGACACTCATGTAGCTATTCACAAACCCATGCAGCCACTTACACAGCAACAGACAGACGGATACAGACATTCACCCAGTTTAGTCACTAACCCATGCATTCAGTAAGATACGTTTAATCACTCACTTACAGTCAGTCACGCACCTACTAAATCATCCATTCAGACACTTATACACCCACTCATTCTTCAATACGCCTTTCCCTATATATATTAAACATTTTTAAACTTTACAGAAACACACACTCACTGGATGATGTCATCAGTGATGTCATCAGTGATGTCACTCACCATGTCATGAGTGATGTAATATGTGACGTCATCAGCAGTGCATTGTGGGCGCGAGTTATAGTTAGCTGAACTAACTATAACGGGGGAATTTCACGGGTTTTGTATGAGTGCAATGTCCAACTAACTATAACTGTCCCTAAAACCTATGGTTTTTCAGTGAATTTGAAAGGTTTTTTAAATGCTAATTTCTATCTATAATGTGCCTGAAACCTATGGTTTTTTCAGTGAATATATATATATATATATATATATATATATATATATATATATATAGTTCCATTGCCACTTGACATTGGGTGTCGCTCTCTTGATTGAAGCAGATTTTAACTCCTCTCTGGAGACATTGGACCAGATCATATCGGCCATACGTCTTTGAAAGTTTTAGAGTCTTTTTGGAAAATATTCAGATTTTAATTTGTTGTCGGGGCGCTGGACCAGAAAATACTCGGCCTACGTCTCTGGTTGCCTTGAAGTCTATTGAAAATACTCTAACACTTGGTATTGTCAGGAATATACCTAGAAAGACCATACAATTCATAGTTGGGAGATATCTACAATCCTGAAGAAGGTGGTTTTTATCTGTTACCCACCGAAAGCGTCGATGCTTTTAATGTATAGACACTAGATCACTAGGGTATCTGCAAGTGAATGAAATTATATAAAGTATTCTCACTTAACAGATAATTCAAGAGTAACTGGTGATCATATACAAAGTCTTGAACATTTTGTGTCTATTCTTTTCTCCCGTTTCTGTGCATAATTATTGTGTAACTGTATAGCTGCTTGTTATAACCTTCTTGTTATTGATTTAATGTACTGTAATGTCATTTTTGTGTTTATGACAATTGTGTGTATATGAAATCTCCAGGCATTTCTTCTGGTAGTTTTAAAGGAAACTTTGTAATTTACATGTGTTTTATTGACTTTTTTACTTTGAAATAAACAAATTTGTTTAAAAAAATAAATAAATTGTGATTGTAACGTTTATGCTCTGATGATACAGTAATGGTGCAATAAGGATATTTGTGGTGTCTGCAATTGGTGTGTTTGACTTGGCCAAAGAGGACATTCCTTTCGGACTTTTGTCTAATTGGTGCTCCACCTCTGTTGGTCTTAGGGAGCACCTCATTTTTTTGAGAGTGATTAGAAAAAGGCCAACTTCAGCCTCATTCCTCTAATTCAGAATTTCCTCGCTGCAGGAATGCCCCTATCCATTTTAACCTTCCTCTGCATCATCTGCATTTGTTCACACGCCCACACACAAATGTACACCATGTTAACCAAACTAGTGAAAAAAGACAGCACAGGTCCCAAAGAGGGAGGTTTGATAGAGGTAAAGTAAAGCTACAAGATCTTTTAAAGGCAGTGATCCCAGTAGATTTGAGTGATTCAAACTGAATAACCGGAGAAAAGTATAAAATATAAAAAATTGGTAGCAAACAAAAAACGAGAATGTATTCATTCCATACATTTGGGAGCAGTTAGAGATAAGTATATGAGGGAGTTCAGGAGGCTGATTTACCTTGATCTGAGTGGCCAAAAGAAATGTTTTGATTGTAATAATCCAGAGGACCTCTGAACAGAGCATTTTAGTAATTTGTACTTTGAGAAAGATGTGCCAGCGGATTTAAGTTTTGATTCTTAAGAGTTCAGTTCACAGGAAATCCAAAAGGCATATTAACACAAAAGAGAGAGAGAGGTCTGGGTCTGGATATGGTACTGTTAGATTGTTATGATTTTGTTGAAAATATTTAAGTTTTAACACCGACTGTTATTCTATCATATCAGGAAAATAAGCAGGGCCTATACTTCCCAGATAAAGTCATCAATTGTTCCCATTTTCTTAAAAAAGGAACTAGGTGTTACTAGGCAATGTTAGGCCAGGCTCCCTTTTAGGTAATATAAGTAAGCTTTTTGCGTGATTGTGTGTGTGAAGCCTCAAACCTTTATCCAGGAGAAAAGAATTTTGGTGGATAGTCAGACAGGTTTTAGATCAGGCATTGGGACAATTGAGGGATGTATGATCTTAATTTGATTGATCTACCAATATATGCTAATGCATAAAAGGAGCCTCTTTTAGCATTTGTTGGTCTAGGATCAGCATTTGATGATGTTGACAGGATTAAATTGAGGGATCCCTTGGTAAAGTTGTATATTTCACCTGACCTTAATGTGCCAACATTGAGTTACTCAGTGTGGGTGATAAAACTTTGGTAGCACATACAGGGACGGCCAAAGATATTGTCATCCATTAAATTGCATTGCCACATCAAAACGCTTAACATTAATGAGAAGGAGCACAAACTTCGAATGGTAGGTAAACCCTATACTCCAAAAGAAATCACTTACTTTGAATAAGGTTAAACATGGTATGGTATCATATTTTGACTACTCAGGTATCCGATTTAATGCTCATTGAGATTGCCATGTACAGTTGGTAAATGTGGTACTATATTTAACAATACTGCCCATATGTTGTGTGTTCATAATTTTAGAAGAGGTGGAGATTCAATTTCAGGTCCCTTGGGACCTATCGGCTAAGCTAGAAACCTCTGTTTTTATATGGTGCTGAATAATGGGGATTTTCCAAGCTTTCTCAGAGTAGATCTCTGAGATTAATTTGCTATCTTCCAAAATCAACCCCATTGGTAACCTTATGGAAAGAATTATGCATCTCAAGTATCTCTGATATTGTGGAGTTCAGGCCAGTAGGTCTCTGGGTGCATCTCTGATTGCCTTCAGACCTGGAACAATCTCAAAATCGTCTGAGACATTTATAGAGGTGTGATAAAGCACTACTCCTTCCTTGGGTAAAATATACCTGGGATACATTGCGTAATTTAGGCTTGGCCTGTTTCCTGTGAGATCCCCCCCCCCCATCTAGTGAAGTCTGACGGAGAAATAATGAAACCAGTCCGGTTAAGGAAACAACAAACAATGAACTCTTTGCTAGGGCTGGCATATAGAACTGTGAAAACTGATATTGGATTAAAAAATGTTTTAATGTTGGTAATTATTGAAGCACAGATCGTCCTATATGGAAATTGTATTCTAATTGATTTTCGGATTAACAGGAAAATAGAATATTAACGTTTATCAGCTATTTTAATAATGCTTTTGTGGATATGAACTAGGTACTGTATTGCATATTTAAAATTATTGATTGTATTGACTGTGTTGATGATTTTATTGTGAAGAGTTTATGGAATTTGTTTTCTCAATAACTTTATCTTAAACCTAACCGAGAACTGGCAAAAAGCATGCTCCTTAAGCCTCCACTCTCTGCTCCTGCCTCCAGAGCACACTCTTGAAAGCTGTCATACTTGCTTAAAATGAACTCTGTGAGTGCTATTGCTTTTTGTGGTCAAAGGTCCACTCTGTCTCCGCGTGGAAGTGCGGTGGTCAATTTCCATTTGTTATGCTCATATTAGTTCTTTTATCAAAGTACTTTATTTGAGGTTCAAGGGAGGTCCTGTCAGAAGGCTTGGATGTGTATGCCTGGGGGGCGGGGTGGGGAGAGAATCCCGTTTCCAGTCCTCTAAATTGTTTTTAAGACTTTTCATTCTCTTAGCCTCCATTTCCTTTTTTTGCAATTCACCTACAACATTTCTTCATAGTATCCTTGCTCTGCGGAGGAAAGATTTCCTGTAGTGTCCTACAGAAGTGGCGCAAGGTCCTTTTCAGAATTCTCATCTCCACTAACATGTTCTCACTCTCCGTATATCCAACCAATTGATGATCATTCAGGGCTTCACAGGGAAAACAATCTGTTCATTTCTTCATCCTTGGTTTCCAGCAGCTTCATTCTTTCTTGTTAAATTAATCCAAACCATCCCAATTCTCAGCTTTAAAAATAATTTTACATGAATGACCACAAAAATAATAGTCAATTATCAGCTGCATGCACCATTAATGGCATAGTGCCTTACAGCCTTGGGCCAGGTACACCTGTAAGCCAACATACATGTGAAAATTGACTGTATTTTGAGTGCAAGGTATTCGTGAAAGTTGACCTTGCACTTCTAAATGATCTTCCGCATGCCTTATATTACCAAACAGTGGAGTAATATTGTGCACTGGTAAATCCTATGACTGGAAGGGGAGTTGCCATTCCAGGGCAGAAACTCCTTTCCTACTTTTTTATGTCCTGAAAAATGTCAGTGTTTCACTGTTCCTAATGACAGGAGTAAATCCCTTTTTAGAGGTGAACTGGAAGGAAACATTAGTGGGAGTGTAAGGAAAGGGGTGCCTTAAAAGAGAAGAGTACTTATTTTCCCTCTGCCGGGATGTGGGGGACGGTGGAGGGGAATGAAAGGGCATTTGCTCAAATATGATATTTCTTCATCATGCACAATTGGACACTAAACATGCCTAAATGCCTCCCAAATGCAAATTCACCAACATTTTTCAGGAATACACCTAAAAATCATCTGTGACTGTTTCAGGTTTTCAAGTTTAACCTGGGAATCATGGGTGACTTGCATAAATTCAGAAATATATCCACATTCAAGCCCTCAAAGCTGCAGGTTTACATTTTGTTTTTGTGACTAGTGCTGAATGTTTTTAAATGCACTGGACCTATAGGGCTGGGATACCATGTACCTTGTAGGTACTTCATTGAGCCAAGTTGTCAAATACTTTTCAGATAGCTTGGTTGATGTATATTCAATCAGCTGAGCTGCCGAATTACTTTTAGAGCGGTTGTTTCTTCTAGAGACTTCCCTTCAAGTAGTTTACTTTGGTATTAGTGCTTGATTTTCAGGTTGATTTACTGCAGGGAGAGAAGGAATGAAGAAATGAATGTAGCTAAAGAAAAGGAAGCAAGGGAAAGCTAAGTAGACAGGAAGGGAGAAACTGACGGAGAGATGTTTACATAGTACCTAGTTATGTTCCCACCATTTTGATTCGCTATCTAGTCTGACTTTCAGTATTATAAAAGTTGTCCGACTTCCTAACACTAAGCCATAGAAGAACTGAGGTACTGCTACCCATCAAAGTATTTGCAGGTCAGTTGCTGTGGTTCACTTTCATGGAACAAACAACCTAGTTCACAAGATATCGCAATAACTAGCAAGGCTGGTCGGACTAACCATGCTAGCGCTAGGGCACTTTAATCACGGATTCTGGCTAGTTCATCACGTTGCCTATAAACCCAAGTTCCCTTCTTATGTCAGACCCAACTAACCAGTGCAACTTCCGTTTCCTGGGCAGGATGGACTTCTGATGGGCTTGGATACTTCAAAATGGCCAAGGAGAGGCGCCTCAGCATTTAGCCCGGTGTACACCAACAAATATATTACTTTGATTTCTCACAATCCCCATAATTTGTAAAATTAAATCGGAGGATCCAGGGTTATGCCAAATGTGTTAAAAAAAGGATCAGATAGAACTTCTAGTAAAAATGTGCGGGGAAAGGAGACACAAAGACGGGAATCCAGTTTAATGTTCAAGGTCCATCAAGTGTTCAAAAGCGCTTAACCGTGGAGAGGCTAAATGACCGCACACGGGACCGGTGCCTCCTTGCTATTTAACCCTAGCAACAACCTCACGTGGAGTTCATTCACCTAGACACTGCTGGATTTCCTCATGCGATAATGCCGCTGTATTAAAGAGTCCCATTAACTTTCCTGGTGAAGGCCTTCCATCTATGATTTTTTTCATCATTTCCCTCTTGCCTCGTCTTTAATTCTCATTTCCTTATTTGTACCCTTATTTTCCGTGCTGCTTGGCCCCTCCTGCTGCCTCTGCATTTCCGCGCGGTATATTTTTTCAGTTGTCATAACGAGTCTCTTCCCTCGGTCATGGCGTCACACTCCCCACTTTAACTCAATAAATAATGGGTATGTTTGCATTATTCCTTTTCCCTAGCACGTTGCAATACCAGTGCCTCTCCGCCTCCTTCTATTTGCATATCCCCATCGTTGCTTCTTTCGGATTTCTCTCGCTGCTTCCTTCCTTCGACTCCCCCACCACCCCCATCTCCAACTCTCCGAGCTATTAATCATTTTGACAGATTCAGATATGGCCTTTATTTTCTTCCGGTAGCCAAGAAATGTCTACCAGCACCTCCCTGACACCCCTGTGTTCCTTTACCAATCAACCCGCTTTCTGCCAAAGTGACACCGCCGTGAGTGGGGAACCCCTGTCAAGGGCCCGGAGCACGCGGGCCGCTCCGCCGCTGACGGTCCTGCCTGCTCCTACCAGGCGGCCGCCACGCGCTGTGATGAGTGTGACTTCACGTTTAAACTTTAACCCGCCATTTCTCATTTCGGGTCTGACTGCAGCATCACACTGCGGGGAATACTTGTAACCAGGACAAGAGTGTGATCTAAGCGAGTAGGATAATAATGCGTCGTGGGGGAGGGGAGGAAAACAGTGGCTAAAAACGCCAATTGGGTTTTTCGGTATTTTGATGTGAAAGCCTTAAGTGGTACTTTGCAAATTTCGTTCTTGCCGCCCTGAGACTGCCATTGGCTTGGTTTGCTTTGGCGGCCTTAATCTCCGAGAAAGCATTCTATTGTTGACTTGGTATTATTTACATATAGAGCCCTTGTATCCCCTTCTTCGATCATTATTCCTTTCTTTTAAGCTTTGGAATGTTGTCAAACGCAATTGTCTACATTCCTAAAGTTTCACGAGGCATCCTCGTGATTTATATTGTGTGAACATTACCACAGTCCACCAAGGAGAGAAGTCAGACATTGTGCAACAATACATAAATAAAGTAAAAGCCACCGTAAAACGAGCGACCTCACCGAAGCCTGTCAAGATTGGGGAGAGGATGTGGCCTAACGGCTAGGGCGGTCATCGCAAATCAGCATCCTGTGATTCTGGGCAAATCACTTAAACTCCCCGTGCCTACCAAAAATGATGGGTCCTAGTGTAACGCAACTGGTGCTAATGTAAAGCACTCCGATCCCGGATACCTTCTGGTCAAGCACGCGCTATATAAAACTCTTTAAAAAAAAAAAAAAAAAAAAAAACAAACAAACTGCCAGACATGCATTTCCCTCAGCATACCAGGGGACAAAGCTTCTGTTGGGACCTTTCTGTCCTCCGCACTTTGAAGAGGCGGGGGAACTCAAAGGCGGGCACAAGAGGCTTCTTCCATATTTTGTTGGTAGTCTTACAGCAACCCTTCTCTACTGCCTTCCTCTAAATGCTGGTACTGGAAAGGGACCCCCAGTCCATGGGTACTTTATCAGAATCCCTATTCCTGCATATCTTGGCACGGTGAACCTGCTCTGCCCATGGTGATTTTTGTACAATCAAGGCAGAAACTGCTGTGGAGAAAAGCTTGCCAATGAGGCTGGGAGCTCAATATTGGGTGGACTGTCCTAGGACAGTGTCGCTGGCCTGTTGAGTCCACCACAAAAGTAGCTAGGTCCTGCCGGCCCAGACTTAAATTAGACCCTTACATTTTTACAACTCTGCGCCACTGAAACAAGAACATTTTGGTGAATCCACTGCTCTGTGGCAAATGAAAGGAAACACGTGGTGGGAAAAGGTGGTTTGGTTTTCCTCGAAGTCCTTGTCATGGCTCCAGCAGGCAATGACGAGATTTCTAAAACTTGGTAATTTACAATTGAGGGGTTAAATTCATATCTTCACAGCAAGAAGAACCCTGAGTTTTAATCCTGAATTCCCCACTTGAACCAACTGAGTAACCCTGAGCAGATCCATTGTTCTCCTATGCTGCATCTGCCAAAGCTGGAAGTTATTAAGAAACAAGCTGACCTCTCCAATATTAAGCTCTTAATAAATCTGGTGTTTACTTTCATATACATTAGCATAGAATTAATGAGCTTAGTTTGTGCTAATGACCTTCTCGAAGGAAAGTAATGAAAAATCGTGTCTTCACAACAAATTTATCAAATCGTCATCATGATTTACCATGGCAACACCCGGCGGGATCTGAAAACCATAGAAAAGACTGAATCCAAAACGATTGGCTCCGAGGAAGGCGTCCAGGAAGGAGTTTTCGTCACAGGGCCCTGTCTGTTGCACTACTTTATCAGGGCAGCCAGTTGATGGAGAAAATCTCGACGTTAAAGGGGGTGTGAATTTACACCTGTCAAGTGATTATTTTATCTGCGGATTAACACATAAGTATGTCCTGCCAAAAGCAATATTAGTGGATGGCAGACTCAAGCCACATAAATAACATGTAAAATGATGGAATGAGTGCACCCACGGTTAAAATAAAGCCCACAGTTTAAAAAAAACACACACAGTTAAAATAATGTCAGCATTTCCATGCATCACTTTTGTGCTGTGTGAGTGCTCAACAATCATATGCTCAGAAATATCCATTTCTATGAAATGCATAAATTCCGTCGACTCTTTTGCTGATTATTTTCAGAATATTTGCAAGTTTATAGACAATCTAAGTAAAAAATTATATTTATTGAATTTGGGTGCACTTATATCAAAATATTTTTTGCCCCTTCCTGGTTCATCTTTGGACTATTGGCAGTGGTTAATTTGTAAAAAACAGGAATGCTAGAGCCACATGTTCTGCTCAGAAGCCAGCGGCTGGTGCAATTAAATGTTGGCATGCCGAATACCGAGGTTAGGTAGTCTTGAAGCCATCTCATGCCTCTTTAATCCACTACCAGACACTCCCTGCCCCTTTATCTCACTTCTGCAGGTTCCTGTTTTCTCCTTTTCCAACTGATTTTTCGTCTTTCTCTTCCTCTGTCTTTCCGCTATGTGTGTTTTTCCCTCTCTTGCTCTCATAAATTCTGATGCGAAAAATAGCAGCCTGTCCTAAAAAATGAGTGCAGGTGCCCCCCACCAGCAACCATTGGCTCAAATTAGGCACTGCCAATTGGGAAGTACTTTGATACCCACCCGCAGTACTTCAAAAGGGAAGATACAAGTGTCTAACTATGCTATTGAGATTTTACTGGGGACCACACTCTACCTGAAACTGCTCCAGCTGAATAGACACTCACGGTGTCTTCAGCGATAAGGATAGCTTCACCGGCAGCTGGTGCGCCCGCTTCTCTGATGGTTATAAAGCAGTACCCAATTTGTGCTGGTGGTGGCCACAGCCATTCATTTTTGGGGCTCCCAAAATCCTTTCATCATCAGACTTTGACCCAGAGCAAGATAGAGAAGGGTAGAAGGGGGAGAAAGGAGAAGGGAAATAATGACAGGTAAATATTGACAAAGGGCGAAAACAAGTGAACAATCTACAAGAGTGAGATAAAATAACTGGAAGTGTAGAATGGTGCAAGAAAGATGCGGGAGGTTGTCAAGACAACCTGGCTATTCGGCTACCCTGTCATTTGACAGTGCTGGCTACCAGCCCCTACACTTTTATATTTTTATTTTTTAGTAAATGAAGCACTACCCTCTGGAATGGCTGTATGCTTATCAAGTGATAAGCAGCTTTAATATAGGGGATAAAGTACCTCCCAGTTGTATGGAAATCGCAAGTCATTGAGGAGTTCAGTCGAAGTCTTTTAAAAACTAAAGGAGCTACACAGGGGACTTACAACCTCTTTCCCTCTGTCAGACAGTGGCACCTGGAGTGGGAAGGTACTTTCAATTATAAATGTCCGCCCCAACCAATACTCTGTCTCTGACTTGGTGGCGTTTCCCTCCTGATACTAGAGATGGGCTGTAAATGTTGGCCTTTCCATACTGAATCCTTCCAACCAACATGCAGCTTGCACTCGATGACAAGAAAAGACTTGAAATAGTCAAATGTAGGTTTGTTTCCAAGAAGGGCGGCAAATGTTGATTTCCTCTTCTGAATCCAAGAGTAAACTCTAAGGCAGAGGTCTTCAAACTGTGGGCGAGCCCCCCTAGGGGGGCCCTCAAGGGATCTCAGGGGGGGCACCAGGCTCTGGCCAAAAGAAGTATTGTGCTTTGTTTTAAGCTGAAAAAATATGAGCGCACCAAGCAGCTCTGTGATGGGCCATCACTAGCATCTTTTGTCATTTATCTTCTGGCTGGGAGAAGGTGTCAAAAGGGAAGGGACACCAAATATTCTTCAATAATCAATAATAATTTATTGCATTTTTAAAACCTGTAACAGAATGTAATTGCAATGTTTTAATATGTATCGACATATTTAAACATTGCCAATGTAATAAAATTGTGAACATTTCTGAGGGGGCCCAATGACTTTTTTTTCCCACGGGGGGCAGTGAAAAGTTTGAAGACCACTGCTCTAAGGCAAACTCTGAGGCAAAAAAAGAAAACTAAGAAGGGAATAGATTGTTAAATGTTTCTTTATCTGATAAGGACTGTGAACCACCAAATACCACACGAAGCGAGCCTTAAATGTATTGCATGCTTGTGGTGCAGATGCTTGGCACTATGGAAATGCCTTTGACAGTGTTCCCCACGCCCCAACTCCACAAAAGGTCATTGCAAAGGCATTGTGGCAGTGCTTAACTTGGGCCGGTGGGTGCAGGTGTGGCCCACTGGCAGTTATTTTTGGGCACCAGCAGTTATTTTTTCTCAACAGGCTTTTTATCCAGAACAAGAGAGATAAAAAAACAAAAAAGCAAGGATAAAAAATAATCTGAAAGAGTGAGATAAAGAGGCAGGGAGTGTCTAGTAAGGGATAAAAGAGGCATGAGGTGGAATCAAGGCAACGCAGCCTTGGTATTTGGCACTCCGATTCTCGACTGTGCCAGTCGTGCGCTTCTGAGCAAAATTTGGGTCCCAGCACTACTTCTTTTAAAAATTAAGCACTGCTTGCGGTTCCTGAACTCCACTTCACCTATTACTGGCTACCTATTACATCAGATGCAATCTTGTCCAAGGGAAGTATGGTCAGGAAATAAGGATATGTATTTTACTAACGTTTATAAAAATGCATTGCTAATACAAATATTTGTCACAAGGATTGCAAACCTATAGTAACGAACGTTCATTCAATAACTGTACTCCGGCTGATCTTCAATGTTCGTCCTTCCTCAAATAAAGTGTTTACAGCAGGTTTCTTATTGTTTGCGTGCGTTAAAGCTCCCCATTTAAAGTACCTTGATAAATGCCCCCCCTTAGTGTGCAAAAACCTATTAGTTTATAAAGCTAAAGTTTCTACATTCTAGCTCGTTAACACCTCCGTTAGAAAGACCCACTTATAGTGAGTGCACTGTCAGAACCATAAGTTAGTGACTGTTTAACCGACTTTCAGATCGCATTACCCAGCTGTAATTGTTCCGTTTTCAGCAGATCACAGCGGTAACTCTCGCACCGTTTTTCCCGGGAGAATCGCTGGGGAGGAGAAGCAGCAGAGCAAATAAAGCATGCCGGTCATTTTATAGGCCTGCATGCGTTTGATTCTGTCATAGTTGGATTTACAAAGTGCGTCACATCACTGGCTAGCAGATTTGCGAGCAAGTAGCACACAACTGGGAGTGGTTGGATTGTGGGGTTTGCCTCGCATGGTCTATGTAGGTTGGGGCATATTTATGAGATTGTCATGCAGTGCAGTGCAGCACAGCACAGCGCAGCAAGTCACCTTGCTGTGCTGCACTGCGAGACCGGGAAAGGGCAGAAATGCGCGGAGTTTAAAAGAATACGGTGCCTTCCTGCCTTTTCCCCCTGGCTAGCACCGTTTTGGCTGACTAGCACCAAGCACACATAGAAACAGGAAAACACAAGGAGAAATAAACCTAGTTCTCCTCGTTACGCCTCGCATGGTGAGGCGTAGGTTTTTGGCGCAGTCCCAGGTCTACCACTTATGGTAAATCTGGGAATGCTTCAAAATCCATAGATGTTGCATGGGAACACGCACACCACACCCATGGAATGCCTCCCTGATACAGAGTAAGGCAACGCAGTGAATTGCGCTGCGTTACTTTACTCGAGATTTATGAAGCCACTCGGGGCCAACCAAGGTGGCCTCGCGTGGCTACATAAATCTCATTTTTTAGTTGCGCCGCTCTTGCACCATGTTGCGTGGTGCAAGAGCAACGGAGCTCATAAATATGCCCCTCAGTGTGTAAGGACATGTGTTTTGCTCTTGTTGTTTTTTCTGCACCATGGCGTGTATTGAAGTGAAAGGGAATGCTAAATAGAACTCTTAAGCTTTTGATGCTGGTGCATTGGTGAATGGTGTCAGTGCAATGTGGCCTCTTTGGAGGTGTTCTTGTGTCAAGTGTATGGCCCAAACTGCACAAACCATGTTGCAGCAAGCATCTGCCTATCCATATGCAAGCCTTTTGGCAAAAGATGCGAGACGAGACCAGGCCGCCTTACTTTATTTGGAGTGGTCTTTATTATACATTTTAAACCATATTAACCAAGCTGCATTGGAAAGCGCTCACAGGTGAAAGGTGCAACTGTTAGGAGGTGAAGTCTGTCATCAATTATAGTAGAGCTTCTGGAATCCACACAAGAACTAAAAGGAGTAACTGGAGAATGGGCTTTACACAACCAGCCATGGGACCTGCTCTGACGAGTCCTCCCATGGGCAGTAGGCTGCAAGCCATAGGAGGGCATTATATAACAGCCATGGTCCTTGCTCTGAGGAGCCCACACAAAACCAGCAGGGAACAAACATTAGGATGGGGTAGGTTAACAACCAGCAGATGGTATATACTCTCTGGGAATGTACCCTGGATTGTCATGGATCAACCCATAGGAATGTGCATTACTCGACCAGTCAAGGTACTTGGTCTCAAAAGCCCATACAGGAGCACCAGGTAGCAACCCATTGAACGGGTAATTAAACAACTAACCATGGTATATGCTTTTTTGGTCCTTTAAAGAATGACAGAGAGAAAAGTGGAGGACCCTACCCCACTCTCTGGACCATGTGATCAGCCAGGCCCACCGCCTGTGGTCTCCCCAGAGGCAATATGAACACCCTACTTGAGAAGGGAGTGGGTGTCACTGGGCAATTCTTTATATCAAGAAACATGTAAGCTGTTTTTATGGCTTCTATACTTTTGTTAGAAATGGGGTCTCTAGTTGGCAGGGGTTTTCACACTGTTCAAGTAGGGACTCTCACTCTAGTCGGGGTAAGGGAGTCACACAGCTAAGATAACTCCTGCTCACCCCCTTGGTAGCTTGGCATGAGCAGTCAGGATTATCCCAGAGGCAATGTGTAAAGCATTTGTACGTACACAATGTAACACAGTGAAAACAATACAAAAGGAGTTCACAACAGTTTAGAAAAATAGCCAATATTTATTCTGAATAAAACAAGACCAAAGCGACAAAAATGCAACATACACAAGTCAAGATCACTTTTCAAAGAATAAGCAAGTTTAGACCATAGAAATCAATAGATGTGTTTCTTTTAGCACAAAGTACCTTGGGTGCGTCAAAATTCAAAGATGAAGCAGGCGCAGGAGAGGTGAGGTGCCAGAACAGCAAAGCAATGCGTCGGATCCTTACTCCACAGGGGGGGGTGATGCGCCAGTTCCTTATTGCCAGGGGAGGTGATGCGTCGGTTCCTTACTGTCAGGGGAGGTTATAGGTCGGTTCCTTACCGGAAGGGGAGGTGATGCGTTGATTTCCCGGACACGCAGCCTCGGTTCCTTACTGTAGTGTGGTGTTGTCGAAGTATCGGCGTCGAGGGACGATGTGTCGAAAATCCAGATGTGCTAAGTTGATGTGACAGCGGTGAAGCAGAAGCGGAGTCAATTTTCCAGCGGCAAAGCCGGCACTGCGTGGATTCCACAGTAGCCAAGCAGGTGCTGCATCGGAGTCGCAGCTGGTGCCACGGACATTGGTGACACTGTGCTCAGGACTCATGCTACGGCGATTTTTCAGACACGCGATGGCGAGCTGGGGCCTGCGGTGAAAGATTTGGTCGATGCGCCAGTCAGGAACCATGCTTCGTTGCAGGCGGCATCGATCTTTTGCAGCGATGCGTTGCGAAAACAGGCTCTGGGAGCCGATGCGTTGATTTTCTCTTTAGATCACCAGGTCACATTTTCAAGGGCCCAGGAACTGTATTTGGCACCACTTGGCAAGTCAGGACTCTCAGCAGAAGAGCACCAGCCCTCGTAGGTGAAGTCTTTGATGGCCCTAAGACTTCTTAACAGGAGGCAAGCACGCACAAGCCCTTGGAGAACCTTGGAAGCAGGATGTAGAAACCAAAGTCCAGTCCTTTCACTCCCAGGATAGAAGCAACAAGCAGCAGCCCAGCACAACAAAGCAACAGGCAAAGTTGCAGTCCCTCCTACAGCATCAGCTCATCTTCCTGTCAGAATGTCCTCAGTTCAGAAGTGTTCTTAGTTTGGGGTGTCAGAGGTCCAATACTTATACACCTTTCTGCCTTTGAAGTAGACAAACTTCAAAGGAAAGTCTTTGTAGTGCACAAGACCCTGCCTTTCTCTGACCTGGCTCCAGGCATACTACAGGGGAGGAGACAGCTTTGTGTGAGGATAGGCATGGCCCTATTCACGTGTCAGTGACAACTCCTCTCACCACTCTAGCTCACGAAGGCCCATCAGCCTGGTTATGGACCAGCAGGATACGCAAGGCGCACCTCAACTCCCTTTGTGTGACTGTCTAAAGTGAATGCACACGAGCCCAACTGTCAGCCAACCCAGACGTATATTCTACAGACAGGCAGAGGCAAAGAATGGTTAAGCAAGAAAATGCCCACTTTCTAAAAGTGGTATTTTCAAACAGACAATTTAAAACTCAACTTCACCAAAAGATGTGTTCTTAAATTGTGAGTTCAGAGACCCCAAACTCCAAATCTCTATCTGCGCCTAATCGGAAAATTCCCTTAAAAGATATTTCAAGGCAATCCCCACATTACCCTATGGAAGAGATAATCCTAGCAATAGTGAAAGACTAAATTAGCAGTATTTCACTGTTAGGACATGTAAAACACACCAGTACATGCCCTACCTTTCAAATGCACTGCACTCTTCCCATAGGGCTGCCTTGCGCCTACCTTAAGGGTGACTTAATTGTTGTAAAAGGGAAGGTTTGGACCTGGTAAGTGGGTGCACTTGCCAGGTGGAAATGGCAGTTTAAAACTGCACACATAGACACACTGCAGTGACAGGTCTGAGACATGTTTGCATGGCTACTCATGTGGGTGGCACAATCGGTGCTGCAGGCCCACTAGTAGCATTTGATTTACAGGCCCTGTGCACCTCTGGTGCACTTTACTAGGGACTTACTAGTAAATCAAATAAGCCAATCATGAATAAACAAGTCACCAATACAATTTAGAAGGAGAGCATATGCACGTTAGCACTGGTCAGCAGTGGTAAAGTGCCCAGAGTCCTAAAGCCAACAAAAACAGGTCAGAAAAAATAGGAGGAAGAAGGCAAAATGTTTGAGGATAACCCTGCAAAAAGGGCCAGGTCCAACAACTTTGATCTGAGACTCTGGTCTCAGAAAGCTCCTGAAGCTTCTGAGTCGCAGGAAGGTAGAGATGGAAAGGAGGAGGGATGGATGGATGGGGTGAAAAGAAAGATAGATGAAGAGATGATAGATGGATGCAGAGATGGATGGGAAAAATGAGATTTCATAGAGATGGATGTGTGGGCATGATTAGAAAAAGCATGTCTGGAGAGAGGGATGGAAAGAAACCAGGTCGGATGGATGGATTGCAAAGAAGGATGGATGAAAGAAGGAATGTATACCAAGATGAAGAGAAAGAATGATGGATCGAGGAAAACGTCAAATTGATGGACGGAAAAAGTTAAGATGGAAGGGCAAAAGACTGATGGAAGGATAGATGGAGTGAGGGAAGGAAAGACATTTTAACATTTCAGAATTGCCTTTCACTCAGCTCTTTGTAACATAGTTCAAAATGGGGGCTATTTCATTTTCAGGCCATTCTCTTGTGTTTCCCCTTGCTTGCACCGAGACTGAGAGCAGTACAGCCGCATTGGACTGGTACACATTGTTCAAGGACTGACTGAAAAGACTGTCCACAGCTTAGTGAGTCCTTGGCAGTGACGTTTGCACTGTATTTCTCTCACTGCATACTTGTCCTGTTCTTCTTTTGTTTTGCTGTGTGAATCTCTGATATGGTTTGTACTTTTGTGCCCATCACCACTGTTGAATCTTTTGTGTGTTAAACTAAAATGTGCATCATTAATAGCATGCAGAGCAATTAATCTACGCTTGAATTAACATTTGTGTACTGACATGGAGCTATTACAGTTTAAACTCATTTCCTATGACCTGTTAAAGTATGTTTTTCTGGCTTAGGCTAACTAGACCTCAGTTAAGCCTCAACACCATCTTGTTTATAATGGTTCCTGTATCATAATGTTTATTCTCTGTTTGTATTTCTGCCTCATGCTGCATGCTAAAGTATACAAACATCACTTTTTTGTATACTTTAGTGTGTCACCTTAAGTGGGAAAGGTATGCCCAGACGTGTGTTCCATGCACACTGTCACTGGTACCAAGCTATACCGGACTGATGAGCCCTAATTAGGGCGAAACTGGTCTTGGGTTGCTTGTGTTCTGGTTCTGAGAAGAGTGGGTCTGAAGGTTCGGGATGTACTGTTCTCATTGGAGTAGTGTCAAGACTGATTTGCATATGACTGGGTCCAAATTGAGGTGGCTTGGTGTGCAAAACAATGATGGACTGGGATGCGGCTACGAGTCATTACCAGTAGCTGAGATCAATTCAAGCATTCCATCCATCACTTTTTTTGTACACTTTAGTGTGTCACCCTACATGCATTAAGTTATGATTTGTTTATTTTTGAATGAAACTGTTCTCAAAGGGCTTGCTAGAGAGAGTGTCCAATCTAAACATATTTTCAGGGACCTTCTGCTTGCATGCTATATTTATGGTGGAGAAGTGTGGCTCAATGGTTAGAGCGGCAGACCCTGATGCAGAGGTCTAGCCCGGGACCAGGGTTCAATTCCCGCCTCGGCGGGTCTTGGGCTCAATTTCCTCGGACCTGATAATTCTCGCCTCGGTGCCTATTCTGATCATGGGTCCCACTCTGCAACTCTGGGCAATAGCTTTCTTAATCTCCACAACGGCCCCCACAACGCTAGGATGCCTGGCTTCACCTTGGGGGTGCCCAGGAGTGGGCATCTCACAGGGAAAGGCCAGGAAGGGTTCCACAGCGGTATGCGTACAAGCGCCTGAGATACCCCTTCGGGGGTCGATTCGGGCGCTATACAAATACTACTACATTTACATTTACATTTACATTGCATTCATTCACAGTGGTTCACTGTTTGTGACTAATTTGTTCTGACTCCTCTGGACAACATTGGTCAGAAGGGCTGAATCAATATTCATGTAGTGTGTTAGTAATGAGGTGGTAGGGTTATAACAAGATTCATAATGCTGTAAAATGATTAGTTGGAAATGTAATTCTTTGTTCACACCATGATGATTTCAAAGCTTCAATGCATTCTTATAGAGAAAATGTCTATATAAACCCTTGATTTCGGGGGTTAGCCGGATACTCCTATAATTGAGAGCATTCATGACAATGACTTTATGCTTTTAAATGAGACTATTGCTGCATCAGCATTTTACTATTTCTGTATTGTACTCTTTTGAATTTGGTATTAAACCTTTATGGTTCTCTTAAATTCCGCTCTAGAACTCACTGTTTAACCGCTTCGCTGCGGCCGGAATTCCCCCGCGGTGCTGAGGAATTTGACGCGTGCGCGGTTCGGACAGCCCCCGGCCGTCTTCCGCACACGCCCACCATGACGTCAGACGGCCGGGGGCCGTCCGACGCACGGAAGAGGTTAAGTCAGTCCTTTGTTTATTTGACTTTATTTTGAAATTCTGATTTGATCCTCGTCTCTCGGACACATTGCCTCGTGATTTGAGGTTAACACCTCCCCGATCTGCCCAACTCCAGGGTGCGCCATTGAGGTGTAAGATTTGTAGGGGTTCAGTTCTCCCACACCTCTAAGTGCCTCAATGGCCCCACCCACTATCTTCACTGTCCGGTGCCTGTGTTGACGGACTTTTGCCCTTGTAACAGGGCCAGCCAGCTCTGAATTGCTGACAGTTTGCTCGCCCGTACTCCGCACCATTGGCATGTGATCTGCTGTGTCCACCAATATTCCTCCACTGTACTTCACCTCTTCCAGGGTGTCGCTGCATCTTTTTAAAGAGCTGAGAGGTTGAGATCATCACCCTGTGGCACATTCTTTGTTGGAGCCTGTGGGCCACATAGGGTCTAGTGCCAAAAATAATGATCCTAATCATTCCTGATGTCCAATCCTTCAATGCTATTTTGTCGCTTCCTTTCATGTCCCTGATCAAGCTAAATTTTTCCACATGATCTGTCATTAACTCAGAACACCTCAGCTCTATTATTACCCAATCCTGTAGGATGTACCAACCCTCTCCAGGGTGGAATCCTCAGAGCGATGGAGTGTGGGCTGGATACAGGGACCAGGTTAGTCCTGCTGAAAAAGTTACCTTCTGAATGTCCAGCATGCACAGTTCAAAACTTCAGGATTTCACAGGAGAAACACAACTGATGCCAGTCAAAGGTGCAGGACCTTGGGAGGCACTTCTTGGGGACCAGAAACTCGCCCCAGCAGAGTCCAGCAGGGCTCAGGCAAGTCTAGTTGCAGGTCAAGGCAGGGCTAGTTGCAGCAGTTCAGCTAGGCAGTTGCAGGGAGACCACTGGAGGTTGTTGTGACCCTGTCGCTTAGAAAAGGAGTCCAGTCAACTGACCCTTTGAGTCACTCTGGTAGTCCTGGGTTCAAGGAAATGGCCCTCTCTCCTTAAAGCAGGACAGTAGGCCTCAAGCAGCAGGAGAGTCCTTTGAAGAACAAGGCAGTCCTCAAGCAGCAAGGCTGTCATCTGAAGAAAAAGGCAGGCATCAAGCAGCAGGGTGGTGCTCTGAGAAACCAGGCAGGCCTCAAGCAGCAGGACAGTCCTCTGAAAAACAAGGCAGGCCTCAAGCTGCAGGGCAGTCGTGGAGTACAAGGCAGTACTCCGCAGGTCCAGGAATGTACTGAAGAGTGGGTCTGAGGGTCCTAATTTTGTACCTGGAGCCAGCTTTGAAGTGTAAGAAACTTCTGGAGTTTTCTCCTCACAGATGGTTCTGGAATTTCCTTTCTCTCTGCCCAGGCTCTAAGAGGTCTGGGATGACAATAGACTGGGTCAAGCATTTTGTCAGTGTGTTGGACGCAGCCTTTGAAATGTGAGTGGGCAGAGAACAGATCCACCCGTCCCATGATGGCATGATGGCCTTCTCCTAGCTACATCCAGGTCCTATTGTTCACTGTCTGGGCCCAATAAACATTCCTGATGGAGAAGCAATTAACAGGCCAAGGCAGCTGGAAACCCCTAGAAGGCATCAGAACGTTTAGGGCAGGAAAATGCCAACTTTCTAAAAGTGATACAAAAGGGGATGATGGACGGAACGCTTGAGCCAATCAAACACTCACCCCAGTCAACTGATCTGGGTTTAATCCATCATCATTCTTTAGCTCACTCCACCACCCCAGTTCAGACATGGCCATATGCAAATCAGTCTGACCCTGTGCCTCATGGGAACAGTCCAGCCCGAACTGCCAAGCCATGTCTTCCCTGGACCGGAAACAAGCATCCTAGGACCGGTTTCTGGCATTTCAGCCGTCATCAGCCAGGCTTGCTTGAATCCAGTGGCAAAGTGAGCAAGGGGTGAGTGTTTGATTGGCTCAAGCGCTCCGTCCATCATCCCCTTTGTATCGCTTTGTTCGCCCCAAGTTGGCGGGGTATGCCCAGACGTGGGTCCCTTGCTCACTTTGCCACTGGATTCAAGCAAGCCTGGCTGATGACGGCTGAAATGCCAGAAACCGGTCCTAGGATGCTTGTTTCTGGTCCAGGGAAGACATGGCTTGGCAGTTCGGGCTGGACTGTTCCCATGAGGCACAGGGTCAGACTGATTTGCATATGGCCATGTCTGAACTGGGGTGGTGGAGTGAGCTAAAGAATGATGATGGATTAAACCCAGATCAGTTGACTGGGGGTGAGTATTTGATTGGCTCTAGCTGCTCCGTCCATCATCCCCTTTGTATAACTTTCTAAAAGTGGCATCTTCTTTCAAATTGTAATCTAAAATCTGCCTTTACCATTAAAGAGGATTTAAAATTAGAATTCATTTGAGTAGAAGCATGACATATCTACCTGCTCTCAATCAAAAGTCAACACACATTTAATGTTTTAAGATAACCCAATGTTTTCCTATGGGAGAGGTAGACCTCACAGTAGTGGAGAACAAATTTGGTAGTTTTTCACTACCAGGACATGTAAAACTTAAACCCACATGTCCTGTCCTTTAATTACAATTCACCCTGCCCTATGGGATGTTTAGGGCCTACCATAGGGGTGCCTTATAAGGATCAAAAGGGGAAGTATAGGCCTGGCAAATGGTTTGTTTTGCAAGAAACTGCACTACAGGCTACAATGGCAGGCAAAGACCTTTTTTAAAAAGTCTAACATTGGATGGCTCAATGAGTGCTGATGCCCACTAGTATCGTTTATGTTCAGGCCATGGGTACCTGTGGTACCATATAAGAAGGACTTGCATGTAAATTAAATGTACCTGTCAGGTGTAAGTGATTTTTCCCATGTTTTAAGGGGAGAGCACAAGCACTTTAGGACTGATTAACAGTGGTAGAGTGCACAGAGTCCTAAAAGAGAACAAAAACGGGTTCAGAAAACAGGAGGGGTGAAGGCAAAAAGCTTATGGTGACCCTGCAGAGAGGGCAAAATCCAACATGTGCATACTAGAGCCTGCTGTATTCTTCCTACGGGTAGTACCCTACGTTTGCTGGGTTGACCTTTCAGAGCAAACACTGGCTGGTTGTAGAATGCCCTTTCCTGCAGGTTGATTGCATAAAGCTCATTCATGCAGTTTGGCTTCAATTTAGTTTAATAAATAAAGATTAGATAGCTCTATTCACTATATTTCGTCCTAGACCTGGATAACACTGCCCAAAATCAATGTGTTGGATATTCATTACAATTCCTTAAAATACTAAAGAATATTCCACTGAATAGTTTTGCTACCAAAATTAGACTTGGGCAACATTTTAATTAAGCTGGAGTAATCAGAGTAATTTCAATAATTACGCATAACTCTGGTGGTGTGAAATTACCAAAATCATGCCAGTTTGAGTAATGAAGAGTAATTTGGGGCAAATATTTTACCGCAGGAGCACAGGAACAATGAACTATGGGCCAGATGTATGTAGATAGCATTTTGCGATTCCCTAATTGCGAATCACAAGGATTCGCAATTAGGAAATAGCAAAATGCAATGTATGAAGGTGTATAGTACACCTTTTGCGATTCGTAGGGGTTTCAAATAACCTACCTCATGAATATTAATGTGGTAGGTCGCAATTTGCGACCCCCTAGGAATCGCAAAAATCACTGGGATGGTGGCCTGCTGAGATCAACAGACCATCATGTCCATGATTGTTTTTCAATAAAGCAATCAATTATTTTTTTTTGTAAAGCAGCCCGTTTTCCTTAAAGGAAAACGAGATGCTTTACAAAACGAAAAATGAAAAGTTTTCTTTTCATTTTTTAAGAGCAGGCAGTGGTCCGTGGGACCACTGCCTGCTCCTAAAAATAGTTTTACACACATTCACAAAGGGGAAAGGGTCCCTTGGGGACCCCTTCCCATTTGAGAATGGTTTACCAACTACTTGAAGTAGGTGGTAAAATACGAATGTTTTGCGACCGCAATTGCGGTCACAGAACATTCATACATACGGATGCGATTCGGTATTAGGAAGGGACACCCTAAACACGCCCCTTCCTAATACCAAATCGCAAACCCATTTTGCGATTCAGTAACAGGTTACCGAATCGCAAATTTAGGTTTGCTGCATCGGAAAAGCAATTTTTGCGTTCGCAAATCTGCTTTTGCGAACGCAAAAATACTTGATACATCTGGCCCTAAGAGAGCCAGCGGCTGCTGGCTACTGTCAGGGACTGTCCGGGACTGTCTGGGACACAGTCAGGGACTTGTGCAAAGACTGGCGACTGGGTAGAAAACGTAAGCAGAAGGCAGAGTACAGCGCTGCCCAGGATCACACAGGAAGTCAGAGGAGAAAAGAGATCCAAAGGGGAAGCCTGCTCAAAGGAACAAGATGGCTAAGACTCAGAAACGACAGGCACTCATGAGATGATTTAGCATTTAGAATAACTACACCCAGGACGAATGTGCAAGACATGTATATGAAACAATAATAAACGGAGTGTGTGGAAAAGCACTCAGGAGTTCCACACAATAAGGCTGAAGCTCAGTAAGTTCCTCACCCACAACTGCTGTTACAGATACTCACTGCAAATACCCACATATAGGATTTACATGCAAAGGCAGGGTCTGTGGAGCTTATACCTATGGTGATGTTATAAATGCAACTCAAAGACAATACTCGCAGTGAAAGAGAAACACCACCTAGGTTGTCAGCTGTGCCCACGGACCCTGGCAATCAAACAGGAACACGCAAGGCAGTAACGGCAAGGAGGTAGAACTAAATACAAGTACAATAGTCAAGGAGCTAGCAAGGAGGAGTGCTTAACAGGAAAGGAACAAAATCACAGGGCGAACTTGGCAGAAAGCAAGTAACAAACATACAAGGTAATAGAAGCAAGACAGCAGGAATAGAAAGACAGTAAACTTGAAACTGGAACCAAGGAAATGGGAAGAAAAGCAGGGATTGGAAAAGGATATACAGAAGGGGGCTACAAGGGTATACTAGAATAGTGCTGGTTCAGGAATCAAGAAAACAAAGTAGCACTGAAGGCAGTGCTGGAGCAGGAACTAGAAATGAGCAAAACCTCAGGAGTCAAGGTAGCACTGCAGGCAGTGCCAGTTCAGTAACAAGGGAAACTGCTGCAGCTCAGGAACAAGGAATGCTAAGGCTCAGGAGTCAAGGTAGCACTGTAGGCATTGCTAATTCAGGAACAAGGAAAACGGCAGCAGCTCAGGGACAAGGAATAACTAAAGCTCAGGAAACACTGGAAACAAGGATATCAAAAGCTCAGGAAACACTGGAAACAAGGGTCGGTCTCACCGGTACACAGCAACAATGACCAACCTTGGAATGAAGGGAGCTGGGGCTTAAAAGAGCTCACAGTAATCACAAACATCAGGTGTGAGCAAGCTAGCAGCAGCCAGCCACAGGTGAGCTGAATTCTTCCACCCATCCTTGGCCTGCAGGGGTGGAGGCGAAGCAGAGAGCAGGGAATTCTAGGTAGTGGAGTTCCAAACATGAGCAGGCTGGCTTCAAGCATGAGCCATCTGGCTTTCACAAAACCCGGCATGGATTGGGAATAGATGCCAATTCCCAAATGATGTCCAAATGGCTGGAAGTCAGGATATGCATTCAAGGGAGTGTCTGGAAGCTTAATAGAACACTGGAAAGTCACACTATGAGGCCCCATGGTGGTGGGCACTGGAGCGCAGGAAGCGAATCGTGACAGCTACTGCTGTTCGGGTTCTGTAGCAGTCAATGCATCCTCAGGCCCGTTTTGGACTCAAGGGTGCATTTTGCACTAAGAAGGTAGCACTAAATGCTGCATTACGCTTCTCATGTAATTACCCATAACTATGAGTAATTTTGTGTAATTATGAGTAATTACGGGAGAGAATCATGCAAGTTATGCCCACTCATAGCGAGAATGTGTTCAGTGAATTCCAACTTTACTCTAATAAGCACATGCACAGAAACGTGCAATTATGGAACTCTTCTCACCCCACGAGTGTGCGAATCCACAGCAGTGGGCAATTTTCCACAGATGCAGACCATACTTAATATTGTGAAATTCTGGATAGAAAAGTTCAATCACCTTAACGTCAGCCATTTCAGGTGCTGTACGCAAAACAAAATACATCTACACAATTATCATTGTGTGCACCTCCATTTGGTCAGTAGCAGTAACATTTGTAGTTTATGCCACTAATCTTTGGTGTGTTCACATGTCCACTTTGATGCAGCTGACCATGTTAAATTATTCATCATATGATGCACATTTTCTGAAGTTGTTCCTAAATCGAGTGCATGGCAACCCCCCCCAAAATTGGTGACAAGGGCACACATTTAATAAATCATAAAATTCGGATAAGGTAGTCAGGATTTATGGATTTTGAAAATGTAAATATCATAAAGCATCCAAAGTGGCAGTGTTAGCCTATGGGTGTGTGTAATTGGTTCTCAAGCATCTTTTAAGTCCACATGAATGGAGGATGGACCTGGTAAGCCTAATGCTCACTCCCACTCAAACCAACAATCACCTATGGAAGCAAGTCCACGAGGTGGAGAGATGGGGCTACATTAGGAGGTATAGTAACGGGAGCACACCAAATAATCTTCAACCTGCCCAAATACACATTACCAGCTCAAATAAGATTAGAATGCAGTATGCAGAGGCAGGGGCTGGCCTGCAGAGGAGCTTACATCAAATGCTGGTATAAGATCAGAAGAGCGGGCCCAGGGTCTCTAAACGCTCATCTATGGACTGAACTATCTACTAAGGAGAAAGGCGCGACAAGGGCCTATCTTGGAGATTCTCTAGATCAATTAGGCCTGCGGGGTCTCTGGGAGACCTCCGGGATACACAACCGCTTTGAAAAGCTTGTTAATAAAACTGTCAAAAGAATCTCTTTGGTGGAGGCCAAAGCATTACAGGCGGGCAGGGTGCATGGATGGTTCACCCTGCAGAGCTATACCAAGGCAGACCCCCAGCTCTATCTAGGTACTGGATTCACCAAATCCACCAAGGAGAAATATCTACCGCCTAGGCATTCTGCCCTCTCTCTTCCATTTACCACCATGGAATCTCCCCTTATCATTCCGCTGCCGTTTGTGCGGGGAGGAGAGAGAAGATATTATCCACCTGCTATGCATATCCAAAGATTTTTTGAGCGAACACAGAGCACTGCTCTGGCCACTCTTCAACCTTAAAAGAATACGAACATGCAGGCAAGTGGTAAAAGCATGTTTTCCTGGTGAGGACGTACAGCAAAGACACACCTGAAAAACTCAGTGGGCCAATTATAGAATTAGAGGATGTTGTTTAAAAACATGCCGCAACATCCCAACAGCACCACAGCACTTCAAGCATCCTACGAACTACCGCCTGGCGTCTGGAGCCACCCAAGCGGACAGCTATTAAAACGTGGTCTCACTGTGCATCGAGTAGCACTTTTTTTTTCTCTCTTTGCACTTTCGTACTGCCCTCTACCAGATATAGGAAAAACTGTTTTCTAATAACTGGGGCCTGTCGTAATTAGGATGACAATAGCTCAACCTGCTACCTTCTTAATGTCGGTTAGTCTGATCACCGAGGTCAGGGTGCACATCGAACCTTGGTTACTAATCATTGGGGACTGCCACGAATGTGAAGACGATTCTCTAAGCTACCAGCCTCCTAAAAAGCTGGATCCACTGTCCTTCTAAATAATGTTGGTTCTAATGCAGAGAGTATAATAAAATCCTGTCATAGGTAAAACGTAATTTCTAATTTTAATTGTTGCCTAATTTGCACATTGTTACCTAATTTGGACATTGTTTTTAACCTAATTATTTTACTCAACTGCTCAGAGCTCAATGAATGCTTTTATCTTGCCATTTATGACTAGCACAAACCCGTTGATAAGATGCCAAGTGGCTAGACAAACACTGCCAGTCTTGTCGAGTCCAATGATCCGCCAACCCTACTGAAAGTCAAAGCCGCTGCATAAACGCCTTTTAATGCTAATATTTGATGAAATACCAATATTGTGGACAATTTTATGATCTAGACTCATGTTCCGTTTTTAATTCGTTTACATTATATGAATTCAGTTTTTTTATTTTTTATTTTAGGGAAAATAATTATATGCCTTTTAAATATTTTAGATGCTGGTAAATCGTCGGACCTTTCCTCTATTATGATATTGTTATGGTTTTTATTAACTTAAACAATAAAGCTCTTACACACGCTACAGCTTACTATATCTTAACTATAAGGTTTATGTTTTAAAGTTGGTATAGGTGGAGAAGGGAAAGTCAATTCCCGACATTGTCAGCCGACAAATGCCAGCCTTTTCTCCTATTGTATCACCCTTAATTGTTTTACTCATACATGTTCCTAATGAATGGAAGGTTGTGATTTTTAATACTGGCATATAATGCATCTTTGATTACATGTTTTAAGTATCCCTGTCTATTTTGCACTTTTAATTGTTATTCCACTTTTATAATGTGAATGGTGTTGCAATGGGTTTAATTAATCATGCAAATAAAGACTTACTTACTTAGTGGTCACTCCAGTCAACGGTTTAAACTTGTCATTTAATGTTCAAAATTGTGGATGTTACTTTTTGTTTTATAACCTGCATTACTGCTGTCTATGGACAAAGGCCATCCAGGCTGGCTAATACTCTGGACTGCTTGACAGCATCTGACATCATCAACCACACAACCGCACAACTGCCTGGCTACCCAGCCCAAATTTGAGCCCACATTTGAGGAACTGTTTGCGACTGATTGCCTTCTCTCTAGAAAACTGCACACTGCAGATCAAGCTCTTAACATTGTTCTCCCACAGCTTTTTCAGAATATCTGAGGGTCCTGGGCCCAAGGTATAGATCCCTGCATTGGATTGGATATGCACCATGATGACGCTCAGATGTATTTGAAGCTACAGGAGAGTTCTCAGGGACAGCTCTGTAACAGACCCTGGCTAGTGAAGATCCAAGACTACTAGGTGACCCTTAATGCTTCCTAGTCAGAAATTGTTTGGGCTCAGTTGTTCCTTGCTTCCCACTCGGCTGGCCCATGGGGTGCATCATCTCCACCTTCTATCAAATTGTGAAACCTTTTGGTAGTGTTATATCTGTCCTATCTTCTGTCTTTCCAGCCTACCATGTGGTTAAAAGAGTTACCACTTAAGACTACTACAGGATATCCCACCCCCTTGTATTCATGACGACAATTTCAAGACTGTATTACTACAATGCCATCTACACCAGTCTACCAGTCAAAGTCATTAACAAGTCACAAAGGATGAAAAATTGAAAAACCCAGCTCTTCCTGGATATGTGTAGGTCTGAGCACATCAACACTGCACTAAGAGTTCTTCACCACCTACTGGTAAAACGAACATAAATATAGTCCAAAGTCATGCCTATTCTATATAACCAAGATCTTCCAAAAGTACGAGCTCACGAGAGGCCTAAATTGGCTCACCTAAACCTGTTACTATTCAGCCTACCAAAAGTACATGTTTAGGTGGTAGACCTCACTGTCAAGGCTCCATTCTGCAGAATGCACCTTCCACCTAAGGCTACTAGAAACCTACGCTTTGGTTCTTGAAGGCATTCAGCCTCCGCCTACCCTGAAGGACTCAAGATAAGCGTGCGTTTGCACCACTATTTTCTGGTTGTTTTTGTTTTTTAAGCCATTGTGATGTCTGTTGTTAACAGCGCTAAACATGGAAAGGGAAGCGAGGTGAGGTGGTAATAAATACTAAGCAAAAATAAATAAATGAAGCAATACATCCCAGGTTTACAAATCAAGAAGAGTCTAGTAGCTTATAGTTCACCCTTTAGAAGAAATTTATTAATGTTCATTATTTGTTAGTTTACCATACCTTATCATAAGCCCTCAACAACGTTACCTTTAGTCTCCACCAGGGTCAGCTCCACTTTGAAACAGAGTAGAAAGGTAGCAGCCAGCCAAAAGCGTGGTAGATGTGAGCCATGTCTACTGCAGTTTTGCTAAAACTGAAACTAAAACATGCTCAGACCCGGTGTGCTTTGAGCAGAAAGCAAGCGGGCAAGGAACATGGGGAGCTGCTGGAAATGATGACTAAAAGCATGTGAAAACCTTAAAAGATTTTCATAAAGACGCATACAAAATCTGAAGGATAAATTAAGGCTCAGCCTTCTTGTCAGAACTCTTCAATCTCTCAGCGACCTTCAATGCAGTTGACCACTATCTGTATACTGGTGGGGCCTCAGATTGCAGGCAGGGTGGTTTCAATTTTCTTAGTGAACCACTAACAATGAGTGAAACTGGTCTCTTATAGATTAAGGTCAAGCAGGATTGAATTTGGTGTTCCATGGAGGTAAACACAAGGAGAAGATGGATGGAGTGCTGAACCTTTTCAGACACTCACACCCAATGACAGATCTGAGTTTAATCCATCCACTCACTTTGCCAATGGATTCAAGCTAGCCTGGCTGATGAGTGGTGTTACCCCAAAACCGGTCCCAGGATGCTTGTTTCCGGTCCAAGGAAGTCCTGGCTTGGCAGTTCGGGCTGGACTGTTCCCATGAGGCACTGGGTCAAGACTGATTTGCATATGGCTAGGTCTGAACTGGGATGGCGAAGTGAACTAAAGAAAGATGCTGGATTCAACCCAGCTCTGTGACTGGGGGTGCGAGTGTCTGAAACGTTTCAGCGCTCCGTCAATCATCTACTTGTGTTTGCTTTGTTCGCCCTTAGTTGGCAGGGTATGCCCAGACGTGGGTCCCTTGCTCACTTTGCCACTGGATTCAAGCTAGCCTGGCTGATGAGGGGCGTTACCCCGAAATCGATCCCAGGATGCTTGTTTCCGGTCTAGGGCAGATCTGGCTTGGCAGTTCGGGTTGGACTGTTCCCACGAGGAACAGGGTCAAGATTGATTTGCACACGGCTGGTGCTGAACTGGGGTGGCCAAGTGAGCTAAAGAACGATGATGGATTCAACCCAGATCTGTGACTGGGGATGACTGTCTGAAAGGTTTCAGCGCTCCATCCATCATCTACTTGTGTTTGCTTTGTTCCACGGAGGAAGTCACTGTCGTGGGTCCTTTTTCATACCTAACTTTTATTCTCTGTCTGACCATCGGGTTTGTGTTCAGCCTTCCACTGATGACACCCAGATCTAAATTAAATTATCATTAGACCCAAATCCAAGTTGTATGGAGAACAGCTCCTAGCTGAAATCCAGGATTGGGTGTCTGCTAACTTCCTTCAACTAAATGCCACCAAAACATATGTGTCCAAAAGGGGGACTCCTACTCTAGCCAAAAATCTTCCTCTTGAATCAACTGGGCAGGTGAAAAACCTTGGCTTTTTTTTTTGTTTTACACCAGTGGTACACATGAACTTCAGGTCAGCGTGTTTTCTAGTATGTGCTACTTCCACCTCAAAAAATTAAAACCTACTCTCCCTTTACTGCCCGTGAAACATTGATCCACAAATGCTGGCTCCTATCAATTGCTGTCTAGACAATTGCACAGCCCTTTTTTTTCGGGGCTCCCTCAATTCTTCCTTATTTGTGTTCAACCCATCTTTCATAGACTGTACTGGGCTTAGGAGGAAGAACCATGTATTAGTTTCCCAGAGAGACCTACTTTGGTTACCAGTATCTGAGCGCATTCTTTTTAAAATTGCAGGGTTATCCTAAAAATACCTTTAGCATTAAGCCCCATCTTATATCACCTCCAAACTATGGGCCTCATTTACAATGATTTGGAGTAGGACAGCGCAGCAAGTGTGCCAAATCGAAAGGGCAGGAATGCACCGTATTTATGAGCTATGGTGCATTCCCGTCCTTTCAGCTGGTGCACAATATGGTGCCTAGCGCCAACGCAGGCACCCTTGCACCATGCTGCTTTGATGGCAGGATTGTATTTATGCAGGAAGGGACACCTTCCTGCACAAAAACAATCCATGGAGGAATTTTCAGATTGCAGCGCACATAGAAAGAGGAAAAACTAGGAGAAATAAAGATATTTCTCCTCGTTACGCTTGCCCTGGAGAGGCATACAGTTTTGACGCATTCCCAGGTTTACAGATCCTTATTAATCTGTGAATGTGCCACAACCCATGGGTGTTGCATTGGAAAACCCAATGCAACGTCCATGGAACGACTCCCTGGCGCAGTGTAAGGCAACGCAGTGACTTGCACTGCATTGGGTGTGGCGTCGCGGCCAGGGCGACTGACGCTGGAATCTGGGGCTCACGGTTCGATCCCCGGCACCGGCGGCAGGTCAGCCCAGCACCATGTGACTCTGGGCAATAGCTTGCTTAATCTTCCCGACGGCCCCCAGTGCCGGGATGCCTTCGGGTAGCTGTTCGCGCTTTACAAATACTGGATTTACATTTTTTGCCTCACACCGTATCTACAAGCCCATGAAAAGCCATGCAAACGTGCTTTACATGACCTCATAGATATGGGTCTGCACTCTGAGCCTCCGCAGCACCATAAAAAGTGACGCACCAGCGGTGCAATGGGCTTGTAAATAAGCCCCTGAATCTCTATCTTTTAAGTCGTCACTAAAGGAGCAAAGTATAAGTTTTTCTTGTTACTGCTAAGTTTTGCCTTACCATCTGGTGGTTTGTATCTTTTCGGCCCAATTCGCTTATATCTGAAGTTACTTCCCACTTAAATATATCTGGCTATCACGATCACTTGCCATCTCCAGGCAAAAGTTGAAGGCCTGCTTCTTTGATTATCGGGGCTCATATGATCGCCACCTGGAGATCCAGTTGGGTAGTGCACATGATATCAGTGCAGTGTGCTATTGCTTTTGAAGACTAGCAGTCTACATCTGCACATACATACACTCGCACACTCACTCTTTGGAATCTGGTTCTGGTAGTCTCCAGCAGCTCAGTTCAAAATCTCTTCCGGAGATGTAATGTACGGTTGCATGGTTCCAGTATCACAATGTAGGAAAGGCAGTAAATGTAAGACTTTGGCTCCTGATATATCAGCAGGTCAGCATGGGACATAGAGGGGAATGTTTTTTCTTGTGCATATAAAGTAACACAATACTTTTAAGGGCTTTAAAAGAGCAAATTCCCCTGACTTTTTGGTCTTGAAGTTTGCAGCTGTTTTGCTCTACTGGCCACAGGCACAGAGAATCTCGGTTGAATATTCTACGCTTTATTATTTGCTTGTATTTACAGTGAAACGTAGTAATATTGATTCTAGGACAATGAAGTACCTATGCATTTTGAACAGAGAAAACGTGACGTGGCATCATGTACAGTCAAGATTGTGCTCGTCTGACCAGTGGTGCTGGAACAATTTTCAGAGTGGGGTTGCTTCCACAAAAGTTACATCACTGAAATTCTAATGTCACATAAAGAACAAGTGTAAAAAACGAGCCACTCCCCTTTGGCATGAGAGTGGTAGTATGTAGCTGGTGGTGGTGCATTTTGGAGCACACTGTCGCAAATATGTTACTGAAGCATGGTGTAAGAGCACACTGTCCCTTTGCAGCCTTTCCTTTCACACCAGCAAGATTTCCCCAAAGGCCCTGATTATGATGTTGGGCGGACACCGTATCGGTCTGGAACTGCCCGACCATAGATTGAGGGTCCCGACTTCAGAATCAGGATGTGCCCTCCCATAGGGCGGTCGGAAACATGCATTTTGCTATGGCAGCTTGTGCGGTGGGCATAAAAGGCCCGCAGCATGAGCTGCCATAGAAAAATGGATGTTTGTAAACATCCCTGCACTGTGTGACAGGCACCACACAGTGCAGGAATGTTTAGTGGGGCATCATGCCCCCCAGGCCCCATAGCGGAGGGCCAGGAGGGAAGTGTCCCTGCTAGGGGCCCCCAAAGTCATTTTCCGACAGCCTTTCAATGTCGGAAAAGCCGACATGGAAAGATTGTCGGAAAATGACATCATAATCCCGACAGTGGAGCCACCATTAAGAGATTATGAGCATTTCCGATGCACCGACTGGCTCTTTGAGCCCATCGGAAACTCTGCGAGCGGTCCCTCTGCCTGATGTCTCCGCCCACCACATCATAATTCGGCAGGCGGACCGCAGGGGCAGATGTCGGTGGTTCTGACACCGACATGGCTTCGGTGTCGGATCCACCAACATCATAATTAGCCCCATAGTTTCACTTTACAAAATCCTCTCACTTTGCAGTCAGAGAAAGAAAACTAACCATCAATCTCCAATAAGCAGCAATTTATCAGAGGACATAGCCTGACTTTTAACGTCTGTCTTTGAATGCATAGCACCTGTGCCAAGATGAAAACAGAATGTGAAGGCATCTTTATTGCTCATTCAACTTTGGAACTGGTTATTTTGGGGGTGCTGCAGCACCCTCGGCACCCCTTCTTCCAGTGCCTATGTGTCTGACTTACCTTAACCACTGAAATAGGAATAAAAGCAATCTGGTGCTTGCATAGCATTGTAAGGGGTTCATCTAATCTGTAAAAAGAATTTGTGGAAGCCATATTTGACTTCTCTGTCTTGAGAATGGAGGCTCGGCTGCTGATCGGAACGCATGGACAATGAGGAAAAATAGCCTTGGAAACGGATATAAAATATTCTTTGGATAACTTCTGCCCGTTATAGATTCGTGAGTGGTTAATGTTTGCTTTGTTGTACACCCTTCACATCAAGGCATCCTCTCGGGTGTAATACTTACTTTTATTATAACTGCGATATACTTTCTCCACTCTTTG